>VDFB02037538.1:354410-394480 GCA_007258455.2 Sequoia sempervirens | reverse complement strand
CATGATTAGGTTCTATTGCATTAGGATCATTACCAAACACATAATTTGTGACATCAACTAAAGATGTTGAGGACTTCCATATATCACCAATAAAAATGTCAATTATGAAAGAATAAAATGAAATTCAAAAAGATTAAAAAAAATAGATTTTGAGAAAGATAATTTTTTGATTATGTTATGCAAAAACCTAAAAATTATTTCTTTTACATACAATTTGGAATTTAAAAAATGCATTGAATTTGAAAAATTAAGCTTAATATGAACAATTATAGATAAGAAAATTTTGGAAACCAAAACAATAGGCTAAATACATAAACATAAAAGGAAAAATTAGTGATTTTAATGCTAAAAATTTGAGTAAAATCCCTAATCAGGGACTCATTTACCCATGGGTGAATGGGTCTCACTTTAAGGTTTTTAAAAATCATTTTACATGTTTTTGAGATGATTTCTATGGTTTCAAATTCTAGTTTTAGATAGAAAGTTACATTTTTAGATTTCTCTAAAATGAGGCCTAAATGTAAGTACAAAATAGTTCTAAATGACAAGAAAAAAGACCTAATTTGAGATGCAATTTTGATTCAATTTTTTGATGTAATTGAGTAATTAAGTAGTATTATGTAAACACTATGCAAAATGACTCATATTTTTGAATTTTCTAGATTTTAAAGTATGCAAAAAATTGAAACATAAAACCCTAAATGAGATGAAAATCATGTTAGGGTTAGAAGGCATATATCTAACAATTAAATGGAGATTTGATAAAAAAAATGGAGAAATAAAACACAAAAAATTATAGCAGAAACAAGACAACATAGAGAATTTAATGCGGTTCACCCAATCCAGGCCACATCCATAAAACTATAGCCATCCAATGATTTTATTATCTAGTGTAAAACATATTAAAACCTCGCTAACAATTCCCTACTACAACTTCCATTCAAATCACTTATAGCAAGTTTTTTAGAAGCATCAAGAAATAGGGTTCTACAAAGTCTATTTTTTTATTTTGTTAGTGACGAAGCAAAAACATGAGAAAAAACTTTTTCTTGGGGGCTATCACCTTTGCACCCCCACTTGGGGCCTGACCTGGCCCCAGACCTTGGCAAGGATACATGAAGAGTGTATAGTATAACATGATTAGTCACCAAGTACCAACAAATCAATCAAATGCAATGAAAATGAAAGAAAAACCTAGATCTAGGGTTGAAAATGGCTTCCAAATCAACAAGTTATGATGCTCAAAAGTCAAGTTCACTGAATGAAACATATAAAAATAAGGAGAATGGTTTATGAGAGGGTTCAACAAAATGATAATAGATAAACCCATTTTCCTTCATTTCATTAGGAAATGAGATCCTCACAAAGAATTTACTAACAACCCTTAGATGAATCAATTCAATATGAGAATCTTCATATTTCCTTATGACTAAAGGATGGGGGTCAAGGCCAAACAACACTTTGGGGAGAAAAACTAAAAATATTAAATCAATTCAAAAATGTAATCTAGCACCTAAAAAAACAATATTAAACTTAGTATTTGTAGAACTAGAAAACCAAATTAAAATTTGAGAATGACAAAAATATATGTACCTGTCACAAAAAATTCTTTCTAGAAGTTGATATGAGATTCATTAACTTGTGGACCTCAATGGTTCCAAGTATAGGGTTTTCAACAATCTTTTAGGAACCTCTTTGTACAGATATGTATCCTCTAATCATTTAGGTTTCAATGTCAAAAAGTTGGAAATCAAATTTGTAGGTTAGATTATGTGATTTGAAAACTTTGATAACTTTTGTAACTTTTACAACTTTGTGAATATTTCACTTTAAAAGGTCTTCAAGTCCACTTCAACCTAAATATAAAATCACACACATAAGAGAGAATTTTTTTTTTTTTGTGAATGGGGGTTTGCCTTGGTCAAACCTCATTTTGGTAATTAGACCTTGAATTGAAATAATACATGAAAGGGGGAATGAACAATGAAATTTTTTATGTTACCACTCAACAAATCCTTGAATGAAACCTTGATAATGGACATCTTAGGAAGTCTGCAACATGCATTAAATGGATGAATTGGATGTGGATCTTGAAACTTGAAAAAATTATTTGAATACTTAAACTTTGATCTTGAAACCTACATAAAAATGTTAGCTCCAAAAACATCCATGACACAAGAAGACTTTAACATGATGAATAGATCTTGAATGTTTCAATAATTCTCTCGTATATTTTATCTTAAATTCCCTTTATCATCAACCTTTTTATTCTTTTTCTTTCATCAAAATTATAGGTGAAACTTAGTGAAATAACCTTGTCTTTATAGGTATGTATCCTTAATTTTTTGAAATTTGACTATCACAAGCCGACATTGAATAATGGATTTGAAAATGTTAAAATACCACCAAAATAGAATTTCAATTTAGTTCCAAAGGTCTAGGGAGGACCCTTTCGCCCATGGTTGAATGGGTCCTAGGTCCCTATTCCTAGAACACATATTGCTCAGGGTAAAGTGTTATGTTTAGGAATTAATTATTGTCAAGATTCCACTTAGAAAAATGCAATTAATTAGGCTTTTAGATGAATGATAGAACTTATTAAGTCACAATTAAGCTCAATTTAATTAAGAGGTCCAAAATAAGTATTGAAATTTAAAGGGATACATTTATCAACACTAAATTAAGGCACTATTAAGTCCAATTTAAATTAGGAGGTCTCAAAAAAGTAAGAAAATGTAAAGGGTTACATTTTTCTACACAAGAATAACCTAAATTGATTGAATTAAAGTAGACAAAACAACAAACTATAATCAATTGGAGAAAAAAGTAGGCTTCACATAATGAATTTTACCCATTAATAGCTATGAATGATGCATTCAACTTGAAATAAAATTTATTAGAGCCCAATAATCATTAAAAAGTATGGAACAATCAAAAGGTAGCTCCAATAATCCTTGAAGCTAAAACAATTGTAGAGTTCATGGTGGGGACCTTTAGGTTGAGGAAAATCCAAATAAATATGATGGGTATCTTGTTGTTGTTCTTGAATATATTGTAATAAAGTTCCTCAAGAAAATTTAAGACTAAAAAATTAGAGATATTGAATATGGCGAATAAAAAACCTAAAAGATGAATATAAATTGTAAAAGGCATTACTTTCTCACTTCCAAATAGTTTTGATAGAAATTGGTAAAAATAGTTAGGGGGCTATTCAGGCCTATGTATTTGTTTTTACTTTCTTTATAAAACTATGTTGATTTTGTCTCAATGATACTATAGTGACAAGACTATGTGTTGGAATTACCTTGATTAAGGGATGGACATGTAATCATGGCTATGATATCAAGTTGTAGAATCCAATATTTGAATGCAACATCAATGTGTGCTTGCACTAGTGAATAAATTACAACACAACTATGTACAATGAGATCCTTGCATATATAGAAAAGGTAGAGGAAGTAGGACTAAATGAATGACTACCCCTAAAATTTATAACATATGTTTGTTAATAATGACCTTATTTATTATGAAATTATGAACCATAAAATTTTTACAATATATTTGACCTAAAATTTACCAAATTTTCTTAGTAATATGCTCCTTATGAGCATGCATTAGAATAGAATCTAGCAAGACTAGTTTTACAAGTCATTTAGTTTTATAGTCCATTATGTCATATATATTAGAATATTGAGTATATAATTCATCTATTGTAACCCATAAATATTTTTCTATATAAGTAATTCTTCCATGTGCATCTTTCATAGCTTAAAAATTATTTTAAGAAAAATTTCTATCCAAATTCTCCCTAATCTAATTTTCATAAATATTTCCTAGAGTAAGATCACACTCTTCTCTTCTATACACAAAAAATCAAATTAGTTAAGGAAAATAAAGAACTCAAAAATTAGAATAATAATTAATAAAACTTTGATATTACTTATAAGGAAGAAAATCCAATGCAAACAATGTTCTACAATAAACCTAGAGAGAAGTTATTTAAAATATATATGTATATATATAATCTAATTATTTTAAAAAAAATAAGACCCTTATATAGAATAATAAATAATAGAAAAAAATAAATAGTAATTTATGCAGATAAAACCTTTAGATAAAAAATCAATCCTCTAAAGTGACTAAAAATTGTATTTAGCAATAGGATTAGTTGAAAAAATACTAGTAGCACAATTATTAATAGGAATACAATGAGTGTCAATAATGACATGGTGTGATGGTTGAGTTTTTGTGTGGTTATTATTTCCATCAAGGTTCAAACCCTATTGGGGTGTAATTGTTGAGGATTTATATTAGGGATGAGGTCCCCCATTTGTGACCTCATCAATTTGTATCTCCAAGCCAAAAGCATTTACCCCTATTAATAAATCAATAGGAATACAATGAGTAGTCAATACAATAAATTAAACTCCCAACCATAAATTTATAGAACATTCATACAAAAACGTAGCAAATAAAAACTCAAAAGTATGAGAAAATATAACTCATCAATGTGGTACCTAAATTTTGTCATAATTTCCAATAGTCACATATTACACATGTCACAATACAACAACATAAACTCTCAACCATAAATTTATAGAACATTCATACAAAAATGTATCAAATAAAAACTCAAAACTATGAGAAAGTATAACTCATCATTGTGGGGCTTGAATTGAGTCATAAATTACAACACTTGAAATCATGGAGAATCAAATTGACCAAAATTTATAGATTACTTACACTTTTCTTCATTCATCATAGATCATATCTCATTCTCCAAAAGAAGCACTCCATTTTAGCATCCATGATCTCCTCAAAATATACTTATGCCATGTCTCCTTATAAAGCATGTGATTCCAATGTAAATACTTTTGAGTTTACTATCTAACACATCAGATCTATCATAGAATTTGTGACAGGAGGATTCCGAAAATGTAGGGTATCTCACATCTCCTCAAGATGTTTCTATTTAATTACTTACAATTCAAAATATTGACATATGGCACATTAAGTTCCAACTCAAAGCAGGATGTATAGCTTTTTATTTAACACTTTAAAATATAAAAAATAAATAATTAAATAATAACACTACTAAGAACTTACAAAGGTTGAGATAATTTCATTCTCAAAAAAATTACCCATCAAATAATTTTTATGATGATCATCTATAAATAATTTTAAAAATATATATATTATCAAAAACGAAATTTATATTTGTATATAATTCTATATAATATGATTACTCTATTCAAATTTTATTTGTCATAAGAAATAAATTTTTGATATTTTCAATTGTATTTTTTTTTAAATGAAAATTAACAAAACAACCATCAAATTTATCACTCACAAAAATATTGAGTTTCAAACATAAATCTCAAAATAAAGCTATACATAATTAATTTACAAATTTTAGTTTCTAATGTAATTGTGTAAACAAAATCTAATGTTCATATTTTAAAGGTCCTACTTTTCTAGACTTTAACTAATCATTTTTCACATAGAAAAATATTTTCCACTTTCAAACTTTCAAAATAAATATTACATTTTAAAATTTAAATAAAATAAAATAAATTGTACATTTATAGTTTCAATGGAGCTTTAAAATGATAGATAGTCATTCTATGAATGAATCTATTTTAGGTAATTTGTAATAGAATAAAACATTAATTTTGATTACGTGTTATATCTATAATATTTATGATACACATTAGACTTAATATATATAATCTAGATTTCTTTTTAATCCTTAATTAATTTAATCTCTTTTATGCATCCTAAGGGCATTCCATAAGGGCGCGGCCATTGAATCTGGAGAAACATTTGCCAGTATAAAGCAACGCCTATAGTGTAAACGTCCTTTAACAAGCAACCGAATATTATTGTTCGAATTTCTGCACACTCTTGATTACTTGTGAAAGAGTACAGCCTCATATATCATTTAAGAAGAAAGAGTTTAATGGATTTTTTGAAGGAACTTCCTGAACAAATAATTAGAGACATCTTACTAAGAGTGCCATACAAATCTCTATCAAAGGTTAAGAAGTATTTCGAACCTTGCAAAGACACAACAGAATGCTTCCAGTTTTATCGAGATAGAATTCACATTGGAAGGTCTCAGAAATATATATGTGCCCTCCAGGATGCTGGGATATCTATATACGACCCTGATGATCAATCATGGGAACTGCTTGCTCCTCTTCCCACCGGATTTGAAGTCGAATCGATTAGTCAGATTCTGTGTGTTAATCATAAGATTGTTTTACTGGGCTTGATACATAATAGAAATATTAGAAGTATTTTGATATATGATTTACTATCTCGTACATGGAAGCAAGGCGCTGAAATGCCAACGGCCAGAGCTATATCCCCGTTTGCATGTTGTCCTTCACCTGAAGGATTAATTTACGTTGCAGGAGGAATTGACATATATAATTTTGATAGTGAACTCCGTGAAGCAGCAGTCTACAATGTCGATGAAGACAAGTGGGGGCTTCTTCCTGAGATGCCGCGAGAAGTTGGCGTGTGTAAGGGTGTTTATATTGAAGGAATGTTTTATGTCATTGGTTTGTTGAGAGAGAATAATATAACTCAAAGATATGATCCCCACACAGGAGAATGGACAACAATAGTGAATATGTATTTGAACGGTTTTTTCGGCATCAATGTTCTATATGCGTTTGGACAACTAATTGCGTATGCATGCTTTCCCTCAATAATAGAGCAATATGATTGGGACCGAAATGTGTGGAGAGTAATTGATGACTTGCCTGAACATGATTCCTTTGTTCGTGCCACAGTCTGGGGTGATAGAATTTTCTTCTGCCAATATAAAAATCCTTCTGTACTTGTAGAGTATCCAGTTTTTTATATGTATAAACCTGGAGCAGCTCTGTCTGAGAGGTGGATTTCTGTTAACATTCCACGAAATATTCCGGTAATGAAAATCATATCGGTTAACACAATAGAAATTTAAAATGTCCGTAGCTTCTTCATTACTATACCATTTAAAATATATGATTATTCAAAATAGACTTGAGATATGTATTCCTTCGAATGCTAAAATTGGTGTTCTACTATACCATTTTATGCATATGTATCTTTAAAAACTCTTAAATATTAATTTTAAAATTATTTGATTTTATTTATATTGGTTAATTTATTTTTATTTTAAAAAAGTATATTTTTATATTTAATTTTATATATATATAAAAGAGTCATTCATAATGAGAAGAAATTCACAAAATAGAATAATGAGTATAGTTCTTTTGACTATGATTATAACAATTCTAGGATGAATGTCTATCAATGGAGTTAATTATTACTATAAGAGGTGATCCTATTCGAGATGAACCAAGCAACATGTTTCAGAAAAATGAGATGTCTAAGAAGTATGAAGAAGGCTACAAAATAGCCAATGGCATGAAAATGCATTCAATTGACAAAAAAAAATGATGTATTTTTATTTAATCACCTAAATGGTGTAGCTAGCCATGATTTGGTGTGGAAAAAACGATTAATGCATGAAGTGTGATTTAATATTTATGAGGTCACCAAAAGTTCTATTTTGATTTATGTATCTACCCTTAACCCTATTCCATGTGTGTGTGAGTCCATTGAAGTTGGGTGTTAAGTCATTGCAAGTGCTCTTATAGTATGACAAAATTCTTACTTTTGTACTATTTATCCATGTTTGTGTTATGCTACTTGGATGAATCCTTTTTAAGTTATCTATCAACCCTTGGTGCTTTTCAATTTTCTATTATACAGGGTTACAACTCAAGTAATATGTCTAGGAATGTCTAATATCATTTTAATTATTATTATACAAGGTTACAACTCAAGTAATATGTCTAGGAATGCCTTGAATTGGTGAATAGTCAATAGAAGAGTTTAGGTATTTGTTGATGGTGTTTTTATGCACTTCTCAACACAGGCAGTGCGTAGTTGCACTTCCTCTCTTGAAAGATAATCTCTCACAATCGAATTGCAGAACACTATCCCAAGGTCTCTCGGATGTCAGGTCATGACAGTGCTTAGATACCTCAGTAGTTTGATGTGATTTGCTGGAATCACAAGGCGGTCTTACAGAAAATATAAAGTGTGGACATAAAGTATGAAGTTGGATTTTAGAATGGAGTCCCTAGGATGGGAAGTTGACATGCATCGGCTGTAGGTTCAAACAGCAGCCTTGAACTCCATTTTAATTATTGGGTTTGGCTTTACAATGTGCAATGAACCCTGGTATTGTTCAGTTCCTAAAAAAAAGGTGGAAAAAGAGCGAAGGGAAGAAAAAGTTCCTAAGTCTAAAGCTTGCAATGAATAGTGACAATGGAGTCCCTGCAATAGACAATCCCTCAAAACAATATCCCACTTAACTAGGGATTTCACAGTATCATGGAAATTGTGCTATCTTCTAAGGGCTGCAGATATTTCATCCTTCATCCACCATATACATGCATGAATTAAAGATAAATGTTTGGGGAAACTTCAAATCAAGTACAGGCTAACTTTGCATAGCTATTTACCTTCAGCAAACAGCAAAAAGTATGGACTAAGGGATCATCAACAAAGCAAAAATTTTCACAATCAGCCAACAACATTTCTAAGATTTACCTAAATAACATGAATAGCTAACTAAACAGTAAAGAGATATAAACTAAACATGTGAAATTGGAGAAGTGAATCAAATGACATGAGAGAAATCAAGGAAATACACCAAGTCAATGTTATTTCTTATAAATTTCAGTAGCATGCCTTTACAACAACTCAACTCTCCCTTTGCAAATGAGAGGAGTGCCTTATTTATAGTTTCCAAAAAGTTAAATGAGTGGCCAAGATTCATTCTCATTATGTGGCCAAGATTCATTATAAAATAGGGTTTCACCTACCCCCAAATAGATTTACAATTTTAAAAACATTATTTGTCTCTTCCCTATTTCGTCATCTAGTGGATGACACTATTGCTCTTTCGTCCTATTGCTAATTGCTGTCCTCTTGGCTGTAGGTACTCTTCAGGGAGGTCTTCTTCCTTGGTTGGGCTGTCTTCTTGTTCCTCGGAGGCTGCATGTTCAATGTACTTGAGGATGACGGCCTGGAGCTTATGTACCTCGAGGATCTCGCATCTTAATGCCTAGTAACTCCATTCTTTGGTGTTCTCTTCCAGCCGCTTCCAATCCTCATCATACTTCGAGCCTTGGTCTCTGAAAAGCTCTGATCGATTGAAGGCGCGGGCAGCATAACTTAGGAACTCTGTTGTTATTTCTCCGGCTGTCCCATCCTTCATCTTTTCCTCAAAATATGACTTGACCTTCTCGGCATCCATTTGCACCATGGGAATATCATAGCCCGCTATCAACTTAAGATACTCGGTGCATTCCGCCCAGATTTCCTTAATCCACTCAATGTCCGGATCCACTCTGCCCTAGATTTGCTCCAACCTGTCCTTCTAGTTGATGAGATCTCTGCGCCACACGTCCACTAGCCAATGATCTTCTTTCTTCAGCCCTAGCTTTTCTTCCCACGCGTTCTCTGGCACCTGAAGAATGGCTTCAACCCTCGAGAAGGTGGAGTCGTAGATTGCAGGGAAATTGGTGCAGAGATTCTTTGTGCTTTCCAGGGACTAGATCAGGTCCAGGAACTTGTTGGCTATCTGCACAGCCAAGCTGATTCCCATGTTTTCGACGCTTATGACCTGTTGGAACCAATCCTCAGTGGTCTTCTCCAAGTTCTTCCTTCTTTCCAGTTTATCTATCTGTTCTTTGGAGAGTAGCTGCGGTGTAGCTGTGGAAGTGGTGGGCAGGTCGTCTATTAAGGACCATTGCTGAATGTAGTTGGTTAGGGTAGCAACTTGCGCCTTGAGCTCGTCCTTGGTGACCTTGTCCTGCTTGATCAGATGTACCACTGTGGCCACCGATTCTTTCAGATGCTCAACCTTCTGCTCCCTAGTTGCTGTCCCTAGGTCAATGGTGGAGATATTATAGCTAACGCCTTCCTGGCCAACTGTAGGCGTGGCAACTTGCGCTACTCGGGAGCCGGAAGCATCCATCGTTATCTTGGAATGGACCTTAGGCTTCTTCTCCTTCTTTGTTGTGGTCAGGGATCAAGCCAAGATGGCTTCCAATCTTGCCCTTGGGTCCTTCAGAATAGGAGTAGTCTTTCCAAGCTGTTTCTCCAACCAGTCGGGCATGGCAGATTTGTCCTTGGGTGCATCATGGCTACCCTCACCCTTTTCAGTTATAGGCAATACTTCTGCCTCCTTTTTCTTTTGGGGCTCTTCCTTCTCCGTGGTAGCTTCCTCCTCTTCGTCGGAGTCACGATAAAACACGAGGTGCTTGATGGGTAGCCTGGTGGACAATATCCGGGTGGGACTGTCTCCCTTCGATGTCTCCTCTTCCTTCTTCTCTTCCACAGCCTCGACCTCGGGGCTCTTGACAGCATGAGTTTTGGCCTCGGTGATATCTTTCATCTGCTGCTCTTCTAGCGGCTCCCCTTCTTCATCATGTGGTGACTCCTCAGCCTCCTCCCCAATTCTCTTTAACTGCTGCGCCAACTCCTCCTCAAGGTCCTCATCAAATGTTTGGATAACCTCCTTGGCACCCGAGCCATCTTCTTCATTTCCGCTCTCAGAAGAGCCTGTCTCTTCTTCCTCATAAGCCAACTTGTCGATGGTCCTGTATTCATACTCGAGGTGCTCATAATAATCATCAGCCTCCTCCTTTATGGGCTTCGAAGCTTCTCGTTCCTGCTCCTCCAACTTCTCCGAGATTTGCATTGTAGCCTCCATGGGTGGCGGCCCTATTGGCAGTTGTGAATGCTGAGTCGTCGCGAGGACTTGGGCAAGGGCCGCTTGGAGAGCTGGATTCATTAGTATTTGTGAGAGCTCAGGGGGAAGGTTCTGCATATGTCTAGTGAGGGCCTCAGGCATGGCGGTGACGGGAATGGGCGATGTAATTATAGCCAGAGGGAGGGATGTAATAGGTGACATGGCAGTAGAAGAGGAAGGGGAAGTGGTTATGCCAAAAGAGGAGTCAATAACGATCACTGACCCGACTGTGGGCGAAGGGGCGAGATGGACAAAGATGTCCACTACCGGCGGAGATGAGGCAACCATAGCCTAAGAGGCAGGTGGTGCGCCAGGAGGGGCAGGCAGAAGCAAGGTAGGCTACACTTCTGTTGTTGTCACTATTTGCTTGAGCCTCTTAGGGGATGAGCCTCCCGTGTCCTTCGCTTGCTCCTTGGGATCCACAGATTGTGTCGTCTATGTTCCTTTCCTCTTTTGAGACCTGGTAATCGGGGGAGACTTGGAAGTCTCACCAGCTGATGCGGTGGTGGCAACGTCCTTCGCAGCGCTTGGCTCACTCTTGAGCACCTCATATGTTAGGACCACTCCTTGTTGCCTCAGTTGCGCCACCTGCCCATCGACCCACTCCTTAGTGTGAGTTATGATCAACTAGGTGATTGTGTCTAGGTCGTCGACCTCTTGCTCGTCCCAGTCTATGGAGGGGATTGCCAGGTTGGCAACTGCCAAGTACCTTGGATGCATAAGGGTGGACTCATCTTCCTCGAGTTGGTCCGGTACCTGGAACAGTTGCACTCTTCTCAGGAACTGTACGGTCATGTGCATGTAGTGTCTCATGCAGACCTCCTTGTCATCTTGGCAGTCCACCCAGAAGTCTTCGACGTGGTATTGGTGAGCATATGCCGGCCCAAGCACCTTCCTGACATGGCCATGTGGGTCCATTCACGGGCGAGCCATGTACCAATCAAAGTTATATTCTTTAAGCTCTTTCTTAGAGTTGCCAGCGCATTGAGATGTTTGCAGTCAGTACAGGCCCTGGCCGAGGGTTATGGGATAGGGGATCCGTACTACGTGCTTGTTGCCGAAGACTGTTTGAATGTGTTGGAGCTGCCGGGAAAGCTCTAGGAGAATGATCCTATCGTTAGGGTATCTTGGCAACTTGTTTGGCCATTTCGTGAATCCCTGGGCACGGATGTAGGTGAACTTGGGGAACAGGATATATAGGAAGGCATACTCTTTTAGGAGTGCCCTAGCACTGTGGCAAACCCTCCTTTTGAAGTCCCCGGTGATCAATCTGATGATGTGGCCTATGAAGGCATCATTGACCTGACAGTACTCCTTAAAGTTGCGATATTGAAGCTGAGGGTACTTTTCGAATGGCTTGAGCCCTCACCTGTGCCCCTGGTCTGGCACCACAAATAACCCACTGTATTATCTTTGTCCCACCAGGGAGTATACCAGGTAGGAGGTCATGTAAAACTTGGAGCTTTTCTTAACATTTACAAACTGCTCGTGGAAGCAGTTGTTGATGATGCCTCCCCAGTCGAATGAGGTCTTGGTGTTAACGTCTTCGTTCCCTCGCAGGATCTGCTCAATGTAATATGCCATCCATTCTTGGAAGTAGGCGGCTGCCAGGAGACCCATGACCCTGCTTAGCATGGTCACCAAGTCGTGATAATCTTCATAGAAGTCGCTGTGGAACAACTCTTGGGGAACCTTTGCAGAGCTGCCCCGTCTCTCCTTAAGCCAGTAGAGGTTAATAGACTTCTTGCACCCTAACGGACTGGCATCCCATGCCGCTTGGCACTGTTCCAAAGTGGGAACTTCCATATGTGGGAATGTGGGGATGTGGAATGTTTTGGTAATCCCTTCTGGTGACATGTCTGCGAGGATGTTCCCCTCCTTGTCCACGATTGTCCTGGTGTCCGTTTGGTAGGCTTCTCGGCAAGCCATTACGAGTTTGGGTGCCACCAGAGAGGGAGGGAAGCCGACAACCTTGGCGATTCCACTTTGACGTATCAGTCTGGCGCTCTTTGTTTTAAGGTCGACCTTGAACCTCTGGCTGAACTCATCTATGTCCACTTGGCCAATGTTAGTGTCTGAGATTTCTTTTCAGTCGGTCGAGACCTTTGACTGGAGCAGCTCACCTTGGAACTGAAACTTCATCTGATCTTTATCGTCTTTTCCCCGAGCGGCTCTCCCAGATTTCTTGCCCTTGTCCTTTTCGGCGGAGGCCCCTGAAGTTCCTGCAGCCAATTCCATATGTTCTGCAAGCAAGGGAAAAGTTAGTGTAATGAAACATCAAAGCATTAATGTTAGTCCATATTTCAAAGGTAACACCTAAATAATTATTCAAGTATAACATAAATTTCATCCTTAGACAATATCGATCTTCATTTCAGGGCGTTTGGACAATCCGGGCTCAAAGGGCTAGACTTCCCTGGCAGGAATGCTGTCTAGAAGGGAGAATGCAACTGAAAGTTCCCGGAGACCCTCATTGGCCAAATTTCAATGTTTTAGGAGGCCCATGATGGAGATCAGCAAATTTTAGGAGATGGGTCGAAGTCAAATTCTGGATTTGAGTTGGTTTGGATCGATCTAAGGAGGACTGGAGGTTCTAGGCCGGGAAGCTATCATGAGACAACCGTTGGCAACGGCGGATAGCAGGCAGAAATCTACCCGAGGAAGTCCGGTAGCGGAAGTCTGAAGGCCGGAGTCCGGGAAGCTAAAGACGGTCAACATGAGGCTCGGTTGGACAATTAGGCTAGACAACATTCGGAGTGACGGGGCCCAGTGGCCGGGAGGACACGAGACAACGGCCGCCTCATGATTTTCGTTCATTTTGAATGGCGGCAAGGAGAGGACCGGTGCCCAGAGGGCAGGGAGCCAACGGAGGTTCACCGTCGAGGGCGGCGAAACCCTCATGGAGTTCCGGGGATGAAACTCTAGAAAACCAGGCCTGAAGGGCCCCATGGCATCAAGGAGATTTGGCACGGCTGGACGGGAAAGCGTGGCCCGGGTTTCGAAAACTGGGGGGACGGGGAGGAAATGCCGACAAAGGGGGATTCATCGACTTCCGTGGGCGGAAGTTCGCTAGCGGGGGCCTGGAGACGCGAAAGCACCTGCCTCAAAAAGAAAATGACGACGATGGAGAGGCGTGCGGGGTCCGGGGACCGGGAAGCAGATGGGACCTTGATGAAAGACTTTGCCATTAAAAACGGTAGAAAATTAGACGCAGAGGTTTGAGAGGGGAAACCTGGATGCCCGGGGCTGGCAAGAAGGATTGCCGACATGAGGTTATGGTTCAGTTATAGAGGCTTCCAGCATGGTGGGGCCCGGCGGCTGGGAAGACGCGACGCACCAGCCGCCGCAGGATTTTCAGCAATGATACGAACGGCGGCGGCAGAGGGTAGCCCGCAGCCCAGAAATCGGAAGGCAAGGGCATGCTTGCAGATGAGGCACGGCGAAGTGCCAAGGAAAACCCGGGAAGGGAAACCTGAGGCACCGAGCCCGGAAGGGCGGATTACTGTCAGGAGCCTGGAGTTCCGGATTCTGACAGCGAAGGAGGGTTTCGGGCCCAGCAAGGACTTTTGCCCTGCGCGAAGAACAGCCGTGACGCGGACAAGTCCCGAGCCGGCGGCGAGGGAAATTCTAACGAGTTCCAGAGATTTCTACGATATGGGTAAGGGGCGCCATTGAGTGTTCTTTTTATTTAATCATTCTAACCCATTATTTAATTCATTCAAATCCCCCAAAATGATGAAAAAGACAGGAGGGAAAACGGGGATAACCTACCTCAAAAATGCCAAGCGGGAAGTCATAGGATCCACTGGTGGGGTCGACGAGGTGAAGTTGATGGTGACAGTCGTGACGCTATCGATCGCGATGGGCTCCAGATAATCGGTTCTACAACTCGCTTCAATTCGGACAATGAAAATGACATTGGCGGACCGGGCATTATATACCCCATCTGCCATTAATGCCCGCATTAATTGCTTGTACGACCACGCGAAAGTTGGTGAAATTCAAATTTAGGTCGGTGGCGGCGACGAGAGCTTCGAGACCCAGAGGTCGGAAAGACGTGGAGTGATGACCGCCACAAGATTTTGAACATTTCACGGCTACAGCGAAGATAGGCCCGGGGCCCGGGTGGTAGGAGGCCGGAAAGGATTCACCGCTGAAAGGTTTTCTTCGTCGCTTGGGTGACAGTGGTGGCTAGCAACTCAGGGCCCGAGGGGCAGGCGGCCGCTGAAGGCTCACCGTCGAAGACGGTGAGCCCAGGACGAAAGTTTAGAAGCGGATTTCTGGGCTCCAAGGCCCGGATGGGCAAGCGCCGCCCGACAAAACTTCAGGGAATTTGAAATGGAAAACGGTAGGGCAGGCCTCGCAGAGTGGAAAGGCGCCCAAAGAACACTGCGCAGGATGGCAATTGCGAAGGGGAGTCCTGAAAGGGGAACTCCGGAGGCCCGGGCTTGGAAAGGTTCAGAGCCGCTTAGGGCCAAAATGCCAAGGGGAACTCGCGAGGCCTCGAAGGGCAGCAAAAACCAAAAACGGAGGCATGGTCGATCTACGATGAAACCCTAGAGCGACATCGACCGTGCAGAACATAAAAAAAGAAGGGCACACAAAACGAGGCAGCCCCAAAAGCCCCGACGAGGCGAAAGAAAAGAGGGTCCCCATTCTGAACGAGGCGTGTGTCCTAAGGGCACAACAGTATTCTATATCATCTAGTCTTTGTTGGTAGAGGGAAAATATGAGTGGGTTGTCAAGAATATTCAAGTGTATATAAATGTATCCCTATGCATGATGAAACCATAGATTATTACAATAGTATGAAAGGGGGTATAGGCAACCTAGATGCCACCAAATAGAAGAATAGCAAAAAATTTAGAAAAAATATTGTAAACAACGTTGAAGTAGAGGTTTTAAGTCATAAAGGAAACTCAAGAAAGAATAATGTATCTATTTATCTATGTATAAATTGGTGAATTATAGATACTTCAGTGTAGTTCAAAACCATAATTTTCAAAATAATTAAATAATAATTAAAATGTTATTTGTATCTAGTATATGGTATAATTTATCTTATGTGTAAGAATGTATAATGCATGATATTATTATTAGATAATTAACACTTTATTTTATTGTAATAGCATTCAATGAATTCTACTACATAATAAAAAATTCTAGTAAAATGTTTGTGTAGACATGGTTAATTTGTGGTTGTGTTAAATTACTAAATAGTTTAATTTATATTTATTTCTATTTAGTGTAGAAAATTGTCGTCCCCATTATATCAAAACATAACCAAATTTGAAAATTGAACAAAAATATGAGATGTGCATGATGTATTTTTAGATATTGAAATATTCCATTCTATATATTTCTCTTCCTCCCTATTATCCATGATGGATTTCTAGCTACATTTCATCTGATAAATACTATAACCCATTTGTAGCAAAAGAAATAGCGTTAACAATAAATACTAATGGATTAAATGATGTCACCCTTAATTTTAAATTTTCATTTTCATGCCTTTAAAAGGCCTGTACACTATTTATTTTATCATCTCATCTCATTTCCTGAATATCATCTCTTGATATTTTGGCAGAATATCTTTGTGCTTTATCTCGTGTATCTATGAGGCTGGTTTGTTGTTGCAGGTTGAGGATCTTGAGAAAGAGTCGCTATCTCCTACATGATATCAGAGATCCTCCTCTTGCTCACCTTCTTGGAAAGTTTGTTGCCGAGAAGATTTAGGATTTATTTTTCCCTACTAAAGTTTTTGTTGGCATTTCAAATTTTCCATTATTGTCGACTTTTCCTGTTGAAGAAAGGGCCGATTTTCCGTGTGGAGAGGGTCAATATTTTCTGTTTCAAAGAGACCACAATTTTGAGTTTCTGGTGGCTGCGAATTTCACTAGGAAGGTTGATTCTCAGTTTGGAGAGGGAACTTTTCTCATTGTTGTGGTGAATTTCATATTTGTGAAGGACCTCATGCTATTTGTAGGCTGAACAAGCCATCCGTGCAAAGCCATATTTGGTGTTGAAAATCTGCCCAAGCACAATTTAAAATTTTCCTGGGAAAGCTGGATGGGAGCATTAAAAGTTCTGTTGGGTATATTGAAGGCGGAAATCCCTCTGTAGTAGGCTTGAATTTTGCTTTTGCAGATCGACTTGTCCCTACCGACTTGTAACAGCTCGGTTTATGGCAATTTGGTTTAGTGGTCTCACTGTTTTGTGGATCATGATTTTTTTTGCGATTAACTTCTGGTTTGCTGCCAATAAACCTTGCGTGACTTGTGGGATATGTGGACCACATAAATTTGTGCAAGGCACCCAACCATGTAGATCAGTGCAAGGCATCGAGGGTCGTGATAACCGTTTTGGTGTTTAAGCCATGAATCACCTCTTTGAAGGCGAAATTACTTTGTAAATTTATGTGTACTGTGATATATCCCTTCTGTGAATTTCCTCTCTGGAGACCTGATCACCTCTTTGCAACTCATGTATCCAATCTGGAGGTCACCATTCTGAGGCACAATTTTTATCTTGGCTGAGAACTTGTTTTTGCAGGCTGCTATCTTCCCCATCATAGGCTGTATATTCTCTCAGTTTTACCTGTGTGATGTCTTGACCTAAAGTCTTGCACAATTTTCTCCCATCGATTCTTCTTCTCAGTTTGACAGACCGCGATAGAGTAAGGTGCAAGTTGGGTTTGATTGGAGGCTGACCAGGCTATAAGGGAGGAGGAGGAGGCATTTTTTTATCAAAGGCACAATCATTCATTAGAGATTCAACCCATGAATTTGGGTGAGCTACCTTTGTTACAACAATTTCTCCATATGTCATTGAATTTGCAACCTGCCAGGATTTCGTGAGAGCAATTTATCTTTTGCTGGAACAATTTCTGAGTAGAGGCCACTGTTTATTGGAGGCTTCATTTTAACTGTTGAAAGGAGCATTAAAGTTTGCAATAAATATTTAGGGTTTCATTACTGCACAACCAAAGAGGATGTGGTCCCAAGGTACTTTTGAGGTTGTTTCTTATTCCACATTAGCTGTGCAGGTGTCCTTTTTCACCTTTATATGTTCCAACATTCACATTATACATGTGAAGTAATGCTAAATTGGATGTGCATCTTGACACTTGAAATAATGCTTTGAATACTTAGAAGTTTGATTTTGAAATCTACATGACTTTGACATGATGAATAGATATTGAATTCTGCAATAATAGATATTGAATTCTGCAATAAATCACAAGATGGATAGATATTGAATTCTCCAATAAATTTATGGTATATCTTGAAATCTACATGACTTTCACATGATGAATAGATATTAAATTCTCCAATAAATCATAAGATGAATAGATATTGAATTCTGCAATAAATCTATGGTATATCTACTATTGAATGCTCTTCATCATCAAATTTTCTATACTTTTTCTCTCATCAAAATTATAGTTTTCTTCTTCAAAAATTGTAGGTGAAACTTAGTGAAATAAACTTGTATTTATAGGTATGTATCCTTAATTTCTTGAAATTCAAATATCACAAACCAACATTGAATTATGGCTTTGGAAATGTTAAAATAGCATCAAAAATAATTTAAAATTAGTTTCAAAGGTCTAGGGAGGACCCATTTTCCCATGGGCGAATGGGTCCAAAGTCCCTATTCCTAGAACACACATTGTTCATGGTAAAGTGTTATGTTTAGAAGTTTATTATTTTCGATAATCCCATTCAAAAAATGTAACTAATTAGGCTTGTAGATGAATGACAGGGCTTGTTAAGCTATTATTAAGCTCAATTCAATTAAGAGGGCCTAAATAAGTTTGAAAATGTTAAGGGGTACATTTATCAACACTAAATTAAGGCATTATTAAGTACAATTTAAATTAGGAGGGCTCAAACAAGTGAGAGAATGTAAAGGGTACATTTTTCTACACTACAATAACCTAAATTGATTCAATTGAAGTATAGAATTGGAAAAAAAAAATAGGCTTCACATAATTAATTTTACCCATGAATTACTATGATCGATTCTTTCAACATGAATGAAAATTTAATAGATCCTAATAATCGTAAAAAAGTATGGCATTATCAAAAGGTAGCTCCAATAATCCTTAAAGCTACAACAATTGTAGAGGTCATGATGAGGACCATTGGGTTGAGTAAAATCCAAATGAAAACAATGGGTATCTTGTTGTTGTTCTTGAGTATATTATAATCAAGCTCTTAGAGAAATTCTAAAATTGAAAAAATAGGAGATGTCGAATATGGAGATTAAGACAAATGAAAAACGTAAAAGATGAATTCAAATAACAAATATAATTGTTATTGCACTTACAAATAGTTTTGATTAGAAAATGACATAGATAGTTAGGGAGCTATTCAAGCCTATGTAATTGTTTTTAATTTCTTTCTAAGAATATATTCATTTTGGTTTGGTGATGCTATGATGACAAGAATATTTGCTACTGTCACCTTGATTAAGGTATGGACATGTAATTGTGGTGCTAATATCAATTTGGAGAAGGAAATATTTGAATGCAACATCAATGTGTCCTTGGATTAGTGAATAAATTACCACAAAAGTGTGTACAATTAGATCCTTGCATATATAGGAAAGGCAGAGGAGGCGAGACTAATGACTATCCCTAAAAAGTGTAATAGATATTTTTTGGATATGACTACTAGATATGAAATGACCTTATTTATGCTAACATTATGAACCATAAAATTTAACAATTATTCTTAGAAATGTGTTCCTCATGAGCGCGCATTAGAATAGAATCTAGCAAGAATAGTTTTACAAGCCATTTAGTTGTCTAGTCCATTATGTCATTTATGTTAGAATATTTAGTATAGTATTCATCTATTGCAACCCATAAATATTTATCTATAACTAATTCTTCCATGTTCATCTTTCATAGCTCAAAATTTATGCCAAGTAAATTCTCTATCCCAATGCTCCCTAATCTAATTTTCATAAATATTTCTTGGAATAATATCACAATATTCTCTTTTATGCACACAAATTCAAATTAGTTCAAAAAAAGAAAGAATTAAAAAATTAGAATAATAGATAATCAAACTTTGATATTACGTATAAGGAAGAAAATTAAATGTAATCAATGTTCTACACTAAACTTAGAGACTTGTGATTTAAAAAGAATTAAAGAAAATCTAAAGATTTACAAAAAATCTAAAAAACTTATATATAATAGTAAATAATAGAAAACATTAAATAGTAATTTATGTGGATACAACCTTTAGGTTAAAAAATAAATGACCTAAAGTGATTAAAAATATTCTTTAGCAATAGGATTAGTTGAAAAAATACTCGTAACACAAGGATTAATAGGAATACATTGAGTGCCACTAATAGCATGGTGTAATGATTGAGCTATTGTGTAGTTATTCTTGCCATCAAGGTTCAAACCCCATTGGGGTGGAATTGTTGAGAATTTGTATTGGGTATGCTCAAGTCCCCCATTTGTGACCTCATCATTTCATGGCTTTGAGCCAAATAGGAATACAATGAGTAGCCAATTCTAGATTGATTTCAGTAGTCAATACAAAAACGTATCAGAAGATCTATCATAAAATTTGTGATAGGAGGATCCCAAAGAAATAGGGCATCTCACATCCCATCAAGATGTTCCTATTTAATTACTTCTTACAATTCACAATATTAACACATGGCAGATCAAGTTCCAACTCAAAGTAGGATGTATTGCTTTTTATTTTAAACATTAAACTAGCACTTGCACCCCAATGAGGTGCAATGGTTACACCGATAGGCTTATACACTTTGGTATTATATTATGAACATGTAAGAGCGGTGCAATTGTTTTTGGGGATGAGCTTATGTGGTCTATGCAATTTGTCTTGAAGACCTATACAACAAATGGAATGGGAATGTGTATCTATTTTCTTATGTCTATATATATGTGGAGTCTACTTCTAGCATTGCAGCACTCATGAATCAACTTGCTTATATCTATTTGCTCATGTGTATATATATGTGGAATCTACAACTATCTTAAAACTACACTTTAATAGAGATTAGTTCTATAAATTATGACTTGAATATGTCATTTTTTAATTTTATATTTTTTGTTTTAACATATGTAGATACATGAATTTTAAGCATTCTTATTTATAAATATATCTCTCTCACTCATATACACGCACTCCCTCTTTCTCCTTCTCTACCTCTATCTCTATCTCTCTATCTTTTTGCCTATGTATACCTCTTTGCATTACTTATCTCTATCAGCTTCTCTCTCACTCACTCTTTCCCCCTCTATCTCTATCTATGTATCTCTTCCCCCCTCTATATCTATATCTCATTATGTCTACCTCTCTCTCTCTCTCACTCATCTCTCTATATCTTTCTATCAATATCTCTCTTTATCTATCTCCCTATCTTTCTCCCTATACATTTATATCATTTCCCTCTCCCCCCTTCTCTCTCTCTCTCTCTATCTTATTCATTCCATCTCTCCCTCCATTTCTTTTAATCTATATCTTCATCTTTATTTCTCACTTGATCTCCTTCTCACTCATCTCTCTATCTCTTTATATTTGTATCCTTCTCTATGTATATCTCCCTATCTATCTATCTCACTGTCTCTTTATCTCTTTTCCTATCCCTCTCTATCTCTCTATATCACCCTCTATCTATATCTCTCCCTCTCCCTCTCCCTCTCCCTCTCTCCCCCTCTTCTTCTCTCTCCCTCTCTACATATATCTCCTTCTTCCCCATCTCCTCTCTCTCCCTCCCTTTCTCTATCTCTCTCCCATCTCTCCTTCTCTTGCTTCCTCCCTCTCTCCCTATCCATCTTTATATCTCAACCTCTCTCTCCCTTTATTTTTCCATATATCTCTATATCTATTTCTTTCTCTTCCCATTTATCTACCTCTCCCTCTCTCTCTCTCTTATCTGACCCCTATTTCTATCTCCCTCTATTTCTATCTCTCTCTCCATCTCTATTTTTCTTTCTCTACTTCTCTCCATTTTTCTCTTTTTCTCTTTTTCTCTCTCCCTCTTCCCCTCTCTCTATATCTCCTTATATCTCTATCTTTATATCACTCTATGTTGCCATATATCTCTCTATATCTCTATCTCTCCCTCTTCCTCTTCTTCTTTATCTCATTATCTCTTCCTTTCTATCCATCCCTCTCTATCTCTCCCCTTTCTCCCTATCTCTCTATCTTTATTTCTCCCTCTATCTCTCTCTATATCTAATCTATGTGTCTCTCTTGTCCTCTCTCATTCTATAATCATCTATACCTCTATCTATTTGTCTCTCTTCCTCTCTCACTCTATATTCATCTCTACGTCTATATTCCTCTCTTCCCCTCCATCTCTAGAAATGTCCCCCTCTCTCTACCCATCCATCTCTCTCCCTATCTCTCCCCCTCCCTCTTCATAGACCTTCATTGTCTTCTTGATTGAAATATTTTCTTTCACTCATTTTCCAATTGAACTCATGTAATACACACATTTATGCAAAAAATAGGCTTAAAGTTTCCCTAATTGACATTCCACACCTCTTTGACGTACCCATTGCACACCAAGTTGCGATTGCTAATATGTATAAATATAAAACTCAAAAAATTTAAAAATCTGTTAAAAGACTTCTTTTTTTTTAATAATTTCTTTGTAAAAAAAGTTTAAAAACTCGATTAATTTTTTAATTTTTCTCTATAAAAATTCTTAAAAGAACTTAATTTATTTTTTATTTTTTAGATTTTCTCTATAAAAATCATTAAAAATATCAATTTATTTTTTACTTTTTATATATTTTCTATACAAATTCCTAAAAAATTCAATTTTTTTTCTTCTTATTTTTATATTTTCTTTCTAAAAAATCTTTTGGTTGAACAATATGTTTCTATTATAAATCTTTAAAAATCTCAATTTCTAATTTTTATTTTATATTATTTTTTATTTATTTTTTACAATTTTTTATCTTAAATTTATTTCCCAAAACCATAATTTCAAATTTTAAAACATAATTATATTAATATTTGATAGTATTTTTTTTTCTACTTTTATATTTTCATGTATATATTAAAAAAATCTATATAAAATTATATGTACAGATAGTTTTGTAAGAAGATCCGTTCTTAATGGAAACTATGTGAGGAATATAAATATAAATATAAATATAATATGTAAATAAATACTATATATCAATGCAAATATAAATATTTATATTTTAAATAATATAAATATATTAAATATATATTTCTATATATAAATCTTACTGTAATAAATCTCATTTAAAAGAATATTTATTATTTTAAATTTAAAATAACCACAAAAAAGAAATCTTAGAAAATTAAATTATTCAAAAGGAGTTATATATATAAAATGAAAGCTGAATTTTCACATTTTAAAAATAAAGAAACAGAAAAAAAGAGGAAAAGGGCCCGTTGTGGGCATTGCACCATTCTCAGGCATTGAAAATATATATATATATATATATATATATATATATATGATGCCCTACTTTTCACTTATTTTGTTGACGAAATTAAATTTTATAACATTGTTATGTGTAGAGAATAAAAATAATAATAAAATTAAAGGGAAGCTTGTTTTAGATTCATTCCATAAAAATAAATTAATAAACATTATAAGGGGGATTGGGAAAATATGCCAGCAAGCAATTGAAAGTTCTTTGAATCTAAAGCAGAAGGAAAAATTTTAATTTTTAGTTCATTCAAATGTGAAAGAATTTAGCTACATTTTCTTCAATGTAAATTGATCAAACTATTCTATTTTGTTTTATCTGATGTTAAAATGATGGAATGAGAACTAATCATCGCAGTCTCAGTCTCATCACTGTAAAGAATTAACCCTGGACACATACAAACCAATGGTAAAAAATCAAACCAACGAAAAAAAAATTATCTCCTGTCCCAGTTCCTGTGATTTTATAACTTCAATTATAAATTGCTCTTTTAATGATAGTTCTCAAAAAAAATAAAGAGGGCACAATAATCAAAGAAAAATAAGATCATCTGCTCTGTTAATATGTAGGAATAAAACAAAAACTCCTAGCTGTGCACTGAGTTAATAAAATAAAAGAGATAATTTTGAGGCTATGCCTTGTTAGGATATCAAATAAGCTGAACCTTGTCCTTGGAAGGAAAAACCCCAATAGAGTTGCATTACTTTGCAGCACTAGTGGAGTCAATCCCATGGATAGGGTTTGTTTCTATACCCACATCTGGCTCCCTTAGAAATACACCCAATACCCACTCTATTTTCTACATTTCACATAAAAACGGGGCAATCTAAGAATCCATATTTGGAAGATGATAATAATAAAGAAGAATATGCAAAAAGAATATGTAGTAAACTGGTTAAAAAGAAAGATCAAGAAGCCATTTTCTGGACATCAAGAATCCTCCCCTACATTTCGAATTGCATTACTCCTCTGTGCAGGCAGCACTGTGGTTCAAGAACTATAATAATCCCGCTACTGTATGTCATGATTCCTTCATGTAGCCACCATAGACAGTGCCCAACACTCCACTTAAGGTTTCAAGGTTCAGCACAAGGCAAAAATAACAAAAGAATAGGCATGAGACTTTGCAGCTCAACCTATGCCCTATTCTCCACATCGGTTAGGTCCTCAACATTAAAATCCTGCTGGAGTTGAGAAGACCACCATCACAACCCCAACACCAAGACAAAAACAACAGGGCATTATAGACTGCAAAACTTATCCCAATGGATTCAGAAGTAAAAACACTATAAAATTTCTGCCAACTTTTTTGCAAACAAAAGTGAAACCCATGATCAAACAAAATTATAAAAAAATCTGCATTGAGATTAATTCCAAGCAAAATTTGCAAGAAAAGAAGACAACCCAGATTTCTGTATGAAAACAAATTCAAAACCCTCATGGCTATTTCAATTTTGGAATTTCTTCCAATCACCCAGTACAATATGAGCTGCCAATAGGCAGGGCAGACAAAAACCCATCTTTATTTGTTACAGTACCTCATGCTCTATTCAAGTTCCTGAACAAGAGCCCTCTCAAGCCATTTCTCGGCCTCGTCCATGAAAGAAGGGCTTAATATGATCATCAACACACAAAATTCATGTTGATTGAGAACCCCATCACAATCCTTATACCCCTCCTACACAATCGCCTGGAGTTCTGAATCCGTCAAAGAATCCAACCCCAAAGCAATAGAATTTTTCCTCAGGCTCTCCAAAGTAATCACCCCAATCGAGGATCCACCAGAAGTCGAAACCCATTACACAACTCTGCTATAAAATCCTGTTCCCCCAATTTATCAGCCATAGTTGTCAAGAACTCCACCATTGAAGATTCCTAATTGAAGCGTTGGAGTAAAAGCATAAAGCTTTTAATCAGATTCCAAAACAGTAAACAAATTTAGGGTATTTTAAGTACCTCAAAAGTTCGACCAATGTTGAAAATGCACAAAATTGAACAACATCCCTACTGAACCAACTAAATTCAAGCTCTTTTGGCGAACACAGTGCATCTACGCCCTAAAGGTCGTGCACGAGAACCACAATCTATCCACCCGGTGCCAGATCCTGCAGGAAATGGATATTCTCCGGCAAACGGATTCCCCCTATGTTGTGAAATGCCATGGCGTCTTTGACCGCGGTAGGGAGATCCAGTTTGTGCTGGAGTACATGGACAGGGACTCCCTGGATAAGTGCTCTACACCGCCCCTGCCTGAGCCCTTTCTGGCCGAGGTTGCACGACAGGTCCTCCATGGCCTCAAATACCTTCACAGCCAAAAGATTGTGCATCGCGACATCAAGTCGTCCAACCTTTTGCTAAATTCAGAGTAGCAAGTGAAGATCGCGGATTTTGGCATGATCCGGATATTGTCCAGGACGCTGGATCCCTGTAATTCGTATGTAGGGACTTATTCCTACATGAGTCCCGAGAGAATCGACCCTGACGAGAATGACAGACACTATGACGGATACACAGGGGATATTTGGAGCCTCAGCCTAACACTTCTCGAGTGCTATATCGGCCACTTTCCCTTTGCTTCCTCTAGTATGCAACTCGACTGGCCAACTCTCATGGCAGCGATTTGTTATGGGGAGCCGCCCCTGCCGCCTCCCTCAGCTTCGCCTGACTTTTAGAGCTTTATTCGGCGCTGTCTTCGAAAGGACGCCGCCCAATGTTGGACAACGACCAAATGGGGGTTCCCGACGGTGTTTCTGGCGTCAAACTACTGGAAATTCTGGTGGGGTTCCCCCACATATAAAAGCCTATCTACTAAATATGAAAATTAAATAATTAAACAATAACACTAGTAAGAACTTACAAAGACAGAGAAAATTTAATTCTGAATAAATTTACCTATTAAATATTTTTTCTGATGATCATCTATAGATAAATTATTTGTAAAAATATATTATCAAAAATGAAATTTATATTTTTCTATAATTCTATATAATATAATTATCCTATCGAAAATTTATTTTTCATAAGTGTAGACATGAAAAATTGGCATCATGCATTTAATTAAGTCATATTCATCCATTCATTAAATAAATCATGTTTATTTGATTAATCTCTAAAGTCCTCCATTTAAATTAAATAAATTCATCTTTAGCACTAACATCATCCCCTTTAGCTAAATAAATCAAAATATTTATTTAACTAAGTCTAAATCATTTTCTATCTCCTTTTGATTTATTTTAATCCATAAATCTAAGTCAAAAGTCAAAATCACCTAATCTCCTATTAAATTAATCAAATCCTGAATAATTCAATCCTAATCACTTGAATCCTCTAGATTTTGCAACTTGCACCAATAAATCATTTCTTTGATTTAATAATTCCCTAATTACTTTCAAAATGGCATAAAAAAGGGAATATTTCTCCAAGTTTGAATTTTCCCTCCCATATGTCTTGTCCTCCAAGATAGCATTAACTCCTCTTACATTGTCTCGTACATGTCCCCTACTTGGCATTTAAGACTCTTTCTTCTCCCTCCAACAAGCCATCTTTTGAATTTCAAATCTCCCCCTCTTTGGCACATTGATCAAAATGTGCAAAACCTTCATCCTCTCACATCTTGACAAGTGGCATCTTGTCATTGGCTCATGTTTTTCCCCACATCCTCCATTTTTTGAATTCATCCATCATACTTTCTTATAAATAGATGTCTCCTCTATTGTATTAATCCTCCACAATCTTCTCCACAACTTGATAGACAATTCAAACATTTGAATCTTGTTCATCATATCATCCAAGAGCTTGTCAAGGATTGGGAAAGGGCTTATTTCCACATATGCACCAATCCACTATGAGATAGGTGTTTGATCATGTTTTCATATGCTTGCAATTGGTGGTTTCTATTATATTGAGTTTTCATATTTTAGCATTGTTAAGTATTTCATAGGAATCTTAGGTTTTCTTATTTTGAATTGACTAACTAAGCTAATTGTGGTCATTGTTTGAAGTAAGGCAGATTTAAGGTTCACATTTTGGCACCCGCCATTATCTACTTGGCCGAATAAATTTATTTCACATTATCTTCTTTTCTAAGACTATGATTGATTTTTAAGTGCCATTTCATATCCTTTAAGATCTATCTTGAGAATTGCTTTGTTGACATTTTTATTATTTTCCAAATTCTATATCGATTGCACCATCATAAATTCTATTTTACGCCATTATAATGTATCTCTTTGTCCAAAGGCACTTAAATACCTATATTGACCTATGTTTTATTTACTCTATTTCAATGGAAGGTTGTAACCAATATTGTGAAAAAAATCAATGTCTTTTTCTTTAGCACTAGTGCTACAATCATAGAGTTGTTGGGATGGAATGGGTATTGACTTGCATGTTATTAAATGATGCATATTGTTGGGAATGGATAGGTATGCATAGGTGCGATTTGAGCTGCAATCAAAATCATAGCATATTTAATTAACTTTGTTCATTGGTACATAGCAATCAAAATCATAGCAGTTGCTTGAAAGTTTTAAAAGTCTTTATTCATTGTGTTCTTCATTCCCCTACAGATTGCATTTTCTTGAAAGTTCTAATGCCTCTTCAATAAATCTATTGTGTGCACATCATGCAAATGTGGTAGCCCCAACCCCCCCCTCAAAACTACATTTCTTTAAGGCTTTCTCTCAAAAAATTGACGTGCCTAGTCTATGATTCACCATTTTATGCTTTGATGAATGGACATACATGTTCCAACACACCCATTTTGGAATATGCTTAGCAAACGTTGCGGAGTTTGGTTTTATACCTAGTAATTGCATTTTCTCAGAAGTGTCTAAAATCTTTTCATCAAATCCATTCAGTGCATATCCTGCAATCTTCAAGATGTTTCTTTCAGGAGTTATGTAAAAAAATATGCCTGCTTTATGCTTCCATTTTGGCATAGGTAGCAAGGAGGCTGGTCAAAGGCTGGGAGAAGGTCATAGAATTTGGTTTTACACCTGCTAGTTGCATTATTCTGAAAGCTTTTTTTATTGACATTGTGGGCATGACTTTAAGCCTGGCAATTGCATTATTTAGAAAATTTTATGTTTGTCAATGGCGTTAGTTTATAAAGCCTTTTTTAATTCATTTTTTGCCTACTAATAACATTTTTTCTCCAGTTTGCACCTCTCAAGTTTGCGCCTACCAATTGCATTAGATTCAAAGTTTCTAAAGTCTTTACAATAAGTCCTTTTGTGCGAATCATATCACATCACTGATGTTTCTATCTCAGTAGTCTTGTTGTTTTGACATTTATTATTCTATCACCTTTATTAAATTTCACCTGCATATCAGTAAAGACACACCTTTCACATGCCTATATTCTTCCAATAGTGGATTGATGGGATCTCAATTTAAAATGATTAGATTAAATTCCCTCTACTATTTTCAAGATATATATGTCTATCTCTAAGAAGAGTTTGCTATTTGATAAGCAAGCTGCAATTATTTTAGCTCCTAGTTTAAATTTTTTTGAAGTTCCTCATGTTGTTTGATTTACCTTTACAATCTATTTTTAAACTATTATATAAATACATTCCATAAGATGGCATCTCTTAAGCGGATTTTCTTTTGAATGAAATGGAAATAGGCACTTATGAGAGGAGGAGAGTACATCAATACCAGAAGGAAGTGGCATTTGGTTATGTCTTCTAACCAAGAAGGGTCGAACCTTCAAATGATTAGTTCTACTCGTTTCAAACTGCTTTACCGTGCGGTATCTATTGCAAAACAAAAAACCATATACATTTTGACATGCTTCGAGTGAAGAATTGTTACTTCATAGATTTAACACATAAGTTTAAATTGGGTGCATGGAAGAATTTAGATGCAGCACAAAGAACACTATTTGTTGCACATAAATACGTAAGATCTAATGTCAATTCACTCAGCGTTACCATTCGTGGAAGAAGCAGGATAATACTGGTCTATTGAATGGGTCTGTTGAATGGCTCAAGTTTTATGGGTATCATAATACATTATGATGTAGATTTGATATAAGTTTATAGAAGGCGCAAAGACTTCATATTTTGTAATTTATAGATGCAATTATGAGCAAGTTGTAGATGGCGTGTAACTTAAAGCTAGTAAGAATCTTAAATGCTTATGATAACTATTCTTTGTTTTGAATGCAAATTTTATATGGCGTGTAGTTCAAGCATAAGAAACATTAACATTGCTTGTCCCATTATTGTTTTCATGTCTTTCTGACAGGGAAGCACATCTTGACAGTATTACACTCCCTCTGCAAACAAGATTGTTGTATACAAGATCTCCCTGCCTCCAAATAAATGCTTCAACCACTAACACATAAATGTGCATTGAACACAAGCCTACCTTTCCTAGCTGCCAATGTTGTTACTAGAGAGAGTAAATGAATGATGGTTTATTCACACCTTTGCTTGAAATTTACTAAACTTATATGATATATAGGTCTTCGCAATTGTCAATTCTTGTTGCAAAGATTTAAGGATCAATGTGTCTTAATGTCAAAGTAGAATTCTTGGGCTTTCTCATAAATAAGATTTGATTGTTATTTTTTAAAGCTATCTTTGGCGTGTAGGTGATCTTTGGCAGGGCAGTAAATGTCATTTTTTTCTTTTTTGATTACTCAAATATGAAAGCTAACTTCTAATGCTATTTACTTAAATTTATTGGCTCACATTGAATAACCAATACAAGTCCTTTAGTGTTAGGTTTGATCATAAATTACAGCCTTGTTATCCGTTTATATTTAAATGCCAAATGCCAAATTTTATTTTATTTTAAATAATTTTTATTTGTGATGTTTATAGGAAGGAAAATTAAGGAGGAAGGATTTTCTTTTGCATGAAGAACTCATAATTTTGAAGAATTGGAAGCAATCCTTGAAGAATCTTGGAGTTAAAGAGGATTGAAGCCTTAAATTTTGAAGTTGAGAAAGAATTTTTAAATGCTTAGAGCTTCCATTTCATGCTTTAATTTTATGTTTTAAATCAACTCGCATCTTTTTGGGGCTCTAAAAATAACATTTAAATCTTTGATGCGAAGGGCTTAAAATGAATCTTAGGACAAACTCACTAGATTTCATTTGAGGCTAACAATTGAACAAGGAAAATTTCACATTTTATTTGGTGCTATAAAAAGAATTCACTTTTGCTTTGTGGACTTAAAATGAACAAGTGTTTCTTTGTCTTGTAATTACTTACTTGAAGTAATACCATCGAAAGGACGTATGTGCTTCTCTCGTGCCTCACGATGATCTTGAGAATCAAAAGGCCTTTTGGTGATCTTAAGTTGGGTAAAATAATTGCCTCCACATTTCATTTTGGGATTAAAATTGAACAAAACATCTTGCGAGTGTGAGTGGAGGATATTGTGTACATTCTCTCTCTTTGTGTTGAAAAAAAGATTGATCGAGTTACAGATATTACTTGCTCACTTTTGTTTATCTTAGAGGGATTTCCTTGGGGAAAAAGTACTCAGCAAAGGGAATGACTCAATCGGTAACACACTAAAGCCAAGTGTATTTCCAGTCAGGATATAAAAGTGGATATTGGAACAAAATCCAATATCACGTGGTTGGTTTTGATGAGAAGGGCAACAATGGTCTCTTGCCACATGGATCAATCCCTACGAATGGAAAGTCCAAATTAAAACCCTTGTTTTAGAAAGGCCAAAATCCTTATCTATTTGTTGGTGCAAGAATGGTCATTCTGAAGCCGCCCTACACTTTATGGTTTCTAGTAGAAATGGAAAGTATGCCATGGGAGTTTCATGGGAGCTAATGTTTGGCTACCCTATATAAGTGAATTTTTTGGAGGGGAGCCAATGTGGCCAAACATCTAACCATTCGCTAAAAATAAGCGTAGTTGGACTTGTCCAAGTGGGGACTCAAAAAATATCGTCTTTCATAGCCATAGGGTTGTACTTGTTCTTAGTTACAAAAAAAATTGTTTGTTCGTAAAAATTGGGAAAACAAACATTCAACATTTTTCATCAGATGCCAAACCCTTTAAGAAGCAAATATCTTTGACAAAATTCATGTGTTATTGCTTTGCTTTGGGATTTTATGCTTATTAGTTTCTAAAAACTTGGGTTTATATCTCAATTTTCTTACTAAAGTTAAACAATAGGTAACCCTTGCCTTGATTTCATCAAAGTTCCACATCTAGTCTACTTTGTGGGATGAGAAAAAGTTAAGACATTAGACATCTATTTTCAAAAGATAATCAAGATATTTTTTGTGGTAAAAAGAACTCATTAAGAAAAGTTAAGAAACAATTGGACCCCACACATGTGCTTGGCATCTTTTGGTCGTATGGTTTTCATCCAAACATTGATCTTTTGGTTTTGAACTACTGTTAGGGAAAAGCATGTTCTTCACTATCTTGGTCTTGTAAACAAGGTTCTCCTTAGGTTCACTTAGGATCAAATCAAACACCTCATTCATTTAAACATTTATCATCTCCATCTCACAAACAACTTTAGAGATTTGGAGACATCATTTTAGACTTGGGTAAATCATCAAAATCAAAATCAACTTATTAGTTAGGAGAATGGGAATGCATCCTTTCTCATACCTCTAGTTAAATTAGCACACGTTTGAACAAGTTCATCCTAAGATCATATCTAACATCTTAGGGTTTACAATTTTAAAATCCAATCAAACCAATCAAAATCAAACCCTAAGTCAAGCATTGATCCAAAGTTCCTAAAAATTCAACACCCATATCATTCACCCCTTTCATCCTCCATCTCATCATTGGTCCTAAATCCCTTAGAGGTCAACAAGGTCAAAACACAAGAAGAACATGGAATATAAACTTGATCCATACATCATGAGCGGTCTAAGCCAACCAAACTATCAAATCCTTTTGATGCCGATTGATTATCAAAACTCACATTTATACAATCCATACATGGGATGATTATCTCCTACAAACCTTGATGACACAGATGTGAGTATGCCCAGTCAAAGGTTTGGAACACATTTCCCAATGGTAGATTTAAAACCAAGTCCAAACCTACAAATCTATCAACCAAATGCTCAATACATGAGTCTTCAACAAAAAAACATTATCCCACCAAATCCATACATGCCAAATGTGAATATACCAAGTACAAGTTTACCAAACATGAACATTTTAAATCAACACTTGGTAAAATTTGGGATAAATATATTTGCAAATCATACAAATGTTGTTCAAAGTTCATACAAGATGTTAATGACTCCATGTATTGATCCAAGTCAAGGTAACAAACACCATGCAAAATCAAAGTTACCTAAATCAAGTAAATATGATTCCCAACCACACCAATGTTCAATTTCAACCTATAACGCCAGATCCAAACACCATCCAAAATCAAAACACTATCCAAAATCAATTTTTCCACGATCCCATGAAAACACCACAAGCATACTTTCCAAATCCACTTAAACAAAATCCAAATCAACTATATCAAGGGTATCAAGATCAAAATCAAGATCAAATTGCTTCACTTGACAAACTGATTGACTCATTTCACCAAGACACATCTTCACTCCAAAATCAATACACTCTTCTATTGGTTGAACCATGTCATCAAAGCATTTAGTTGTTTCCACAAAAATATCAAGAACAATACCTCCAATGTCAAGAAGCTGGATATCAAGATCAATAACATTATCAACAAACCCAATCACCACATCTTCAAAATCAATCACTACAAGGTCAATTTAAAGTACAAATCTCACAAGGTAACAAATGTAAATACACACTAGTTGGGAGACCAATAGAATAAGTAATGCAACAATTGGTACAAGAAAATATCATCAAACTCCCTATTTACAAGAATTATCAAGAGGCCCTAGTTAAACCACCAGGGTATAATGAGAAGCACCTTTGTGACTTTCACAAAGTAAAGGGACACACAACATCAAATTGTATTCAACTCAAAAATATCATCCAAGACCTTATTCATCAAAAGATAATCACTATTGGGGACAATGATGAAGATTCGACCACTAGTGATAATATTGACAATCTCTCCACCACAATTGATGGGAACAGTGATCAAGACCTATCCATCAATGAGCACATGGAAGATGTTTCCACTTCATCCAATGACCAACTCACCATACATCAAGAGCCACTTTTTAGTCGTCTATTTCAAGGAGTGTTACAATTATTTGATTCTATTGACATAATGCACGATCCATCAACCAATGATCATGTTGAAAATGTCTCTACATCACCTAATGAGTTAGAGAACATATCTCAAGAATTTATTCCAAAGCATGATCAACATATTTCATCAAAGTCTAGCAATGGTCCTTTCCAACACATATTGACATCCTTTGACCTCATGGTTGTAAATATGGAAGGAATCTTCAACTTAGCATTTAATCCAAGTCCACTCAAAGATCAAGAGGATATTCAGCCACTTCCCATTCCTAATGGAGATATCCAAGAAACCTTTATAAGTATCCATCTTTTCAAACTAGCCCATGTCAAGAACTTGATCCAAAGCATGTCGAAAGTAATTCTGAAATCATTCAAGATCAAGAATTTGTATCTCCAAGCTACTACAATAGTCTAGTGGAAACTCTCCTATCTATACAAGATGATCATATCCACATAGCACATACTCCTCCATCTACCCATGAGATGCTATATATGGATGGACATGTAGATGAACTTCATTTAGAACACGATTTCTTTATTCCTGACATTATGAAAAAAAATGAGTGGATTATTGATTCCTACAGTCAAACTGATTTATCAACATCATGATCAGATATATCCCAAACTCGAAATGGGGACATCATGTATGAAGATATCCAACATATCCACTCAAGGAAATAGGTCAAACTGAACATGATATTCCAGAGTTACAAAACAACAAATTGAATTAACGTCACTTGCAGTGGTCATTTATCAAAGAATTCATTCTAAATAGGAACTCTCAAAATAGGTAGTATCAAAGAACAAAGGTGCTACTACCACCATACTAGGGGCAACTATGTCTCAAGAAAATTTCAATATAGGGAGCATGAAGAATCCTTATGATGAAATCAATGCCAATACTACAACCAGCCACATCATGAATCTTCATCCACCTAGCACCTCATCCTTGAATTGGGACCAACATCATAAGAAATATTTGTTCATCAAAGTACAAAGAATGTCCTCAAAGAAAAAGAAGCTAAGAAGCACATTGAACAAATCACATATAAATGGATACCAAAGAATACAAAGAAAGATTATCCCTATCAAACTCCATTAGTCAAAGAAACTATGGGGAAAAATAAAGAAAGGAAGAGAATCCATCAAAGATGTCCGCACAAGAAAAAGAAGGCTTCTCAAGTGATGTACAAATTATATCAAGCAGTTAGTCCTAATTCTACACACACTTCCATATCCATCCATCATTGCTCATCTTCCCAAGTTTGGAGAGTAAAAGGTTTCAAACTATCAACCAATCCATCTTTTATTCCTAAACACACTCCATCCACGCTTCCACGCATGATATCCAATTCTCACATTGACCATGTATTGGCAACCACCCTTCATCATAAGGATTCAAAAGGAATTCTCTCACGATATGCACACAAAGACAAAGTTAACCAAGTATCAACAAAGTAGATTAGGAATCCCAAAAGTTGCGTCCAAGTGCACGTATCTTGGAAAAGTAGCTTCTTCAAACAAAATTTTGATGGCATAATATGATAGAAGAATATACATCGACACCACTAGATGGTTCAACATGAGCTTCAAATCTTTCAGAAAGTCCAAAAAAAATTAGAAAAAAGATTGAAAATAGTAAAGATCAAAATTGTCCTCTAGTGAAAACCACTTCGGTGGTGCTTTGGATAGGTATCATGATGAAAACCTAGAAAATAGACGTCATGTGTAGAATCAAGCATTTGTGTGCCCTAATTCAGGTGAAAGCATCTCATCCCATCCATAATAAATCCAACATTCCATCCATCTAATCCATAATAAATCAATTCATCCATGAACCATTTATCCATTCCATTTTCATCCATCTACATCCATCTTTCACATTATCTTGATATTGAAAAAGTTTCGTTCACACTTTATTCTTATGGTAAACATTCTGACATGGGTCATTTTCATTGATCCTATGGATATATGCAAGATCATGATGGGCTAAAAATTGGTGATATGATGGTTATGTGTAGGGTATGTGTCTGACGACCATTTTTTAACCCAAAATTGATGAAATAAAAAGGGTTTTTAGAGAAGATTCTCACATTTACACCAATATAAATTATGTTTTACTTTTAATTTAATAAATAATTATTATTCATTTTCTATTTGAATTATGACTAAAGTCTTGATTGATAGGTTGATTGAAAAATATGTTTAGCTTTCAAACAATATCACATTTTTTGAATCTGAAACATGCGTCACATTCTATGCTTCACATACTATAGCATTAAAAAAGAAAATTTTAATTTCATGAAGTTTTGACCAAGTTAAGGTGGTCAGACATACAAGTTTTATATTTTTTAAAAGTTGTAATAAAAACTCATAATTAATTATTTACTTGGAAAAAAATTACCAAAAATATGCATCACATCGAGACATGAGTCCTATACTTATATTTAAAATCTTCTAAAAAAATATTATCATTTTATTGTGGTTAGGTGGTCAGAAAAACACCTACTTATTTTTTATCTGAAATTTAACTGCTATTGCATTGAAATTTTAAATTTTCACCAAATATATTTTTCTTCTTTTTAAATAAAACTAGTAGATTAGAAAATAAATTCAATTTGCTACATATTATATTATTACATATTTTTGAAATAATATAGATAACTTATTCAAATTTTTACGTCAAGTTGTCTAACTTTGATTTTTCTAATTTTTTTTGCCACTTAAGGGCATGTTTTTTCCATGATGATCCTGCACATACCCCTATCCTACCTAGCATTATCAAAGCTATGAAGCATTTTCCAATGAGCATCCTCTATTTGAACACGTTATCTTATCACAAGATAATCCATATACATCCATCCATACACGTATCTAGGTATCCATTCATGACATACCATACATTGCTAGACACTGGGGGTAGATATTTACATCTTGCTTCAGGAATAAATCTTGATCTATATCCTCCAACTTATGTAATGATCTAAACATTGGAAAACGTGAAATCAAATTCGTCAAAGCATAGACATGAAAAATGTCCTGATTAACTAACTTTGATTCTTCTTTAAAACACTACTTAATTAATCCATCTTATTTCCTTTATTAATCAAATCAATCAAACTTAATTAAATCATAAATCAATCCCAAGGTCCCTCTTTAATTAAATAAACCAATCTTATTTAATTAACTTCTAAAGTTTTTAATTTAATTAAATAAATCAAACTTATTTAATTAAACCACTAATATCGTTCCCTTTAGCTAAATAAATCAAAAAAATTATTTAACTAATTCTAAATCACTTTTTACCTCCTTTTCATTTATTTTAATCCATAAATCTAAGTCAAAAAATCAAATAATCTAATCCCTCAATAAATTAATCTAATCCTAATTAATTTAATCTAAACTCATGTCACATCATTTAATTCATGTATTAAATCTTCATTTTCACTCAACAAGGCATCTTTAGAGAATATCACCTCAAATTTGAATTCAAATCCAAGTAGGATGAGTCCTTCCAACAAGCCATCTATGTCACCTTACAAGTCATTTTTCATTGAGCCAAGTGGTCATTACTCCATTTGACTCTCCCTCCACCTTGTCATTTCAACATTTTCAAGTTTCAAATATATGCATTTATGATTACATTCATCAAAACTTGAACACCCTTGGCCCATTCACATGGTGACAAGTGGCTCCTTCCTATTGGTTGGGTTTTTTTCCCACATTCATCCCTATTGCCTCTTCTATCATGAAAATCTTCTATAAATGGAGAGGCTATCCTTCAGTCAATCATCTACAACTTCATGCAAAGTTACTCTCTTCACATTGAGAACTAATTTTCTCCATTTTCGTAGCATTGCATCTTCATCATTGGATTGTCAAGGGTTGGGAAAGGGCCACTTTTCACACCAAAGTGACACCAATCAACTATGGAATAGGTATTGAATATGTAGTTCATGCTCTCAATTAGTTTACTTTGGTATTTTGTTTGCAATATTAGACATGTTGGATTAGTCCATAGGAATATCACTTTATTTTCTTGTTTCAAATTTATCTCACGCTAATGGATGTGGGATATTTTAAGCTTGCATATTTTGTGTTATACATTTTGGTGCTAGAAGGAGGGCCTCCATATATATTTAACATGCATTTATATGGAAACATTTAGGGAAACAAGAACACTCTTTATTGGGTTTGTGTTTGACTAATCTGCATTCTTCTTTTATCTTGAATTTGTATGCTTCCATTTGGCACAAGAAAATAAATACATTGCTTCTTTCATTAATATTTCTATCTTTGTTTGTAATGCTTTGTCTACCTTCTCTCGTTAATAGATATTGTGCACCATATCCATTTAGATTTGCCATCTACTCTTGCAAGTTGAGCATTTAATATTGTTGTCTATGTCTATTGTGGTATTCTACCTTTCCACAAGAGGAATATATGAGAAATATGTGTTTGTTTCCTCCCAATTTAGACTCTATTATTTAAGAATTTTGTAGTTATATAAGTTGTCTCCCTCTATGGAAAATTCCAGAGTTCCAAATAAAATAGTTTTTCTGAACAACATAAACACATTCCTTTGGTACACAGGTAGATGGGGGGAGTGATAATAGTTTTTTTGTCTCCCAATATTTATTGTGAAGTACTTTTCTTTGTTCTAAACTCTTGCCCCACTGGCTTCATGCACCCACCTGCGTGCTCATTTACTTTAAACAAACATTTGGCATCAGGATCTTGGGCACTCTGTGTGATAAGATTATAGGATTTGTAGGATTTGTAGTTTGGATTGAATACTAAGTGCGTGAATCACGTTTTCAATTCAGCGAGCCCACCACAAATGTCATCTTGTTTACTAAAAGTGAAGTTGTGAACCACAAGTTCACATTGAATCGTGATGACCTTGTCTTTCTTCACAAATCTTGTCGATTGCCTAGCCTTTTATCGGCTATGATGGGAAATTGGGCCCCACAATAAAATTTCACTTCACCACCCAATTTGGACGAATAGTATAGAGGATGTGGATGCGAAGCCATGGATTTGGGCCATCGATTTATATGCATTTTATCTAGGAACATGGATCAGACTTAAAAACCTCTACTTTTTTTGCACGACCTACATTTAGCTTTAAAGTCTTTTGAATATCATTGTAGAGCTCAGCTTTTCACCTGCCAATTGCATTTGCTCAAAAAAATTTAACAATCTCTATTTTTTGCTATTTAATACACCTACCAATTATAGTGGCTTACAAAGACATTATGGTTGGTTATAATTTATCTTACCTAGCCTTGAAAACTGCAACACTGCAGGGTAGTTGGAAGTGTTTCAGGCTATTTTACATAACTTTAGACACATTCCCTCTCTAATGTTCCATAATAAACACTTTTCAAACCTGTTCACTCAAATCATGCAAGTTTCCAAATGTGTGATACAAATTCAATCCACAGAGCTCAAAGTTCATGCATCATCTATTAGTTGTGCCACAAAATTTGTGCATCTCTTTGAATGGTGACGCAGCTTACGCATCCACCATTTTGACTGTCACTAAATATTTTTTATGTTGTACACCTACCAAATTCATTTATTTGAGATTTTTTTTTCTATGTATTCTGCTTATTTTGTTTGCAAGCTTATATAAAGTGCGATCAATGCATTACATGAGATAGCATCCTTTTGAGGTGTCATTTCAAAACAAGAAAGACATATCATTCACTGAATTCATAGATTTTTCTCTTTTATCCAATGTTAGTTTGTCTCATAATGTTTCTTTGTTCACTAAGTGTGATTGATAGTAATGAATTGTTAATTTGTTTGACAACGATTCTTCTCTGTGAGCATGGAGTTGGCATACTTTTCTATTGTTGAAAGCAAAAATGGAAGTGACCCAACAAGATATGATCCATCTCTCTTTATATATGTTGCAATGTATTTAATCAAAGTGCCACTCAAAGCGCTATATCCATGAATCTACCAATCTAGCTGCATTAATTAAATCACATAAAATGAATTCTATAGATAAGGCGCATATTCTAACATCTAATTAAAAATTTATTCAAAATCTCAAAATTGCTTACAAAATCTTTGTTGAAAGCGAATAGATCTCCATAAGTCAATAGTGTACGATCAAAGAATGTATGAGGTAGCATGGATAAATTTAATACATTCAAAAGGAAGGAAGTGTCTTTTCACATAAACTCGAAACTTTAGGTGCTAGTTGCATTTATCCTGTTGTTGACATCTTATTTAATTTTGAGGTATTGTTTCTATTGTTTATGTTCTTTAAACTTCTACAGGGTCAGCCACTAATATTGATTTGAAGCTCACTAGAGGAAGATTTTTTTTATGGACTTGAATATTAAAAACATGAAGTTTGAAATAAATACTCCTTTTATGAAAGCGGGTGAAAATTGAAAATGTATTGGCATTTAGAATTGAGTTAACATCACAAAAGACTCATGTGCATTATCAATACAATTTTATTCCTCTCTTTAAAAAGGGTTAATCCAATGATTGACATGTCTTGTGTATACTTTTATTGTTTTACAATATATGCATAACTCTTATTAGTGATATTTGTAGGAATAGGAAA
>VDFB02037538.1:208327-354310 GCA_007258455.2 Sequoia sempervirens | reverse complement strand
TAGTGGATCTTCAACTTAGATTTTCAAATCATACACTATAGAGAGGTAAAACAAATTCTTTTTTAGTGAAATGGGGTTTTCCTTGGTCAAACCTTGAAATGAAATAAAATAGTAAGGAAGAGTGATGAATGAAGAAAATGATATGTTGTAACTCACCAAACCCTAGGAATAAAGTGTTGAAAACATGTATGAAATGGCTCCAATGGATGTATATCTTGAATCATTTTTGAATGATATGGATCTTCTATTGAATGATTGCTTGAATAATAAAACATCACAAATGATTGCTCAAAAACAAACATGATGCATAATGACTTTGACATGATGCTTGATACTTGAATAATGCTCCAAAACACTTGATAATCAGCTCTTGAAGGCTATTGAATGCTATTGTAAAATATTAAAATCTCTTGTGAACTCAAATTTTCTATAATGCATGAATACTCAAGTTGCTAAATGAAAAATGAATTAAATAACCTTGTATTTATACTTGATTATGTAAAAAAATTTAAAATTATGATGCTACAAGCCAGCATTAGGTCTAGGATAATAAAATAATACCAAGAATTTGAATTTAAATTGGGTCTATGCTAAGCAAGACTCATACACTAGTTGTGGCATATGAGTCCCATTAGGATAATCTTGGGACACTTTTCTTATGAAATGCTTAGTTTATTGTGAAATTCATATTAAGGCCCCAAAACCTAGGTGGGACCCATATACCCAACGTGGTGTATGAGTCCCAGATCACTAAATATGGGTAATACAATCAAAAAACACATGAATTATGATTGGGTGTTGATCTATGTTGGGATTAATCTTGGAAAGATGTATTAATTAAGGCTTGCGGATGCAAAATAAGGCCAATCACAACATAAAGAAGCCCTATAAATAATAAAACCCTAGATTAGTGTGAAAGTGTAAGGGTACACTTTACATAACCCTGAATAAGGAACAATTAAGGGCACTTAGTTTACAAGGTCCCAAGACCTAATGTGAATGTGAGTTGATGCAAGAATTTTGGTCCACAAAAAGCTCAAAAAGTGGAAACATTTTTGTTGTTTTTAGAAATTTTCACACTTGGATTAAAAATTTGAGGCACTTACACAATGAATCTTAAAAAAATTCAGTGATATGAAAATTATAATTTTCAATCTACTTTCTAAATATGTAATTTATTCAACTACCTAGATGATAGAAATTGAATTTTGATAGGGATGTATAAAAACCACTTTTTAAGAGTCTTTTTTTACCATACCATGCATGTGTATGGAAAACACATTTTGACCCAAATAAAAGTATTCTTCTAATTCCTTTTGTGGAAAGATAGCTAGGAACATGAAGATTAATGAGGATATTTTTTTGTAACTTTTTCTAAATTGTTTGTTATTGAATTTTTATTGGCCTTAATTTTCATTTTTAAAAATAAATGTGTATGGATAGCATAATAGGACCTAAACTAAACATTTTTTTAATATTTTTTTTTCATTGTGTAGAGAGTTTTCTCAAGCTTGATACCATATATATTTTTTACAAGAAATTTTACCAAAAAAATGTTATTAAAAAATAAAAAGTCTAATATTTCAAGTTTATAGACTAGTTTTCTTAGAAATAAATAAGAAAATAACAAATGTAATCCAGTATTAAATATGTATATATTTGGAAACTATACATCATGTTCTCTAATGGGTTTTAATTTTGTAGATTGATTTGAAAAATAAGTTGATCAACATATTGTTGAAGTTGGACATTTCTCTTGAACGTGCCTTAGTTTTTTAGTTGTAGGCCAAAGGCTAAGGGTGGGGTTACCAAGCCTTTCTCAAGCCTAAAATTGAGGCAACATGTGGGTTAATGATTCAAAATTTTAAAAATGCACACACGTCATACACATTCTTTGTTTACTTGATTATTTGAAAAAAAAAAAAATATTTAATAACATGTGTTTTAAAATGCATATGCATTTTGTGTTACAAAGTGTGTAGATGTTTGTAAAATTTATTTAATTTTTTAAATAAATGACACATATGTGTTATAAAATACATACCCATTATGTAATACATACACATTCGAATGCATATGCATTTTTTAGTGTATACATTTATTTTTAGGCTCAAGTAACCAAATCATAACACTACACATTTTTAATAATGTGTACACATTTTATGTAGGTTAGTTTTTGGCTAAAACTTCCCCTCTTCATGCACCAACTTCTTGATTTTACACGTGTTAAACACATTAAAATAGTAAATCAAGGCCACATTAAGCTTAATTTGACAAGGAGAGCCCAAACAAATGTGAAAATGTATAGGGATACATTTTTGTAATTACATCTAGGCCTAGCCCAATTTAGTGAGAGGAGGAACTTGCTTCAAACTCACACTAAAGTAGATGAACCCACATTAAGATGGGTCAAATTGTACCAATTCTAATAAGATAAGATGGCAATGATAAAGAGGGGTGATCAAGCCCAATTGATGAATGTCCTATGGTAAACCAACATAAGCAAAAAGAAAACACATGTAAAATGATATAGAGAGTAGTAACAAGATATAAACATGCATTTCAAAAGACACAAATTAAAGAAATAATAAAACAAAAAAGAGTGGATCAAGCTTCAACCATTTGTCTCACATTTTATGGACGAGATCTATGTTGTTTGTCCAAAAATGCATGTTCACATTGAGGAAACCAAAATTTAGGTGCTCATGCAAACAAGCAAGTGGCTATGTGAAATTCATGCCTATGTTTGACTCCTATACATACAAAAATACCAAATCTACACCTCTTGATAACTTTGATATGACACCACACAACAATGAAATTCCATCTTTATGAGGTAAGAAAAGCTTTGTATGCTTAATTATCATGAACAAACAAGATGGCTACACAACCAAGCAAAATGTGTTATGCAAGGTGGACATATAATTTAAAGGAGTTTTTTCTTAGTTCATGTGAGGCCCTAACATAGGGAGCATCGTGTCTAATGTCTCCAAGAGAGGACCAATCAAAGAATAGAAGATTCACAACTTAGGGGATGTCATGTGTTACATCAAGCCACTAAGAGGAATATAATATGATAAGAGAAATCATCCTCTTTAGGGAAGACTACATAATAGAACACAAAATGTAAAAGAATAATTCCAATGTATGCCCCCACTTTAAAGAAATCGCTAAAAACCATGATGTGAGAAATTACTTTCAAGTATAAAATGGTAAATGCTAACAATAAAAGGACATGAGAGCTTAGTTGGAAAGCCCTATGCCAATTTATATGCTTCCAAATGAAGCAATGACATGACAAAGGTAACGAGGGTTTCCCCCAACATAAAATTCTAAACACATGAGTGATCCATGGATTTTGGGTCAGTATGTTATTGCTACAATGTTTTTATAGAGCATGGAACTCTTTTCATTCCCAAAATACTCATAGAACAAGAAGAATAACACAAAGAGAGAAAAAATGAAGATTTTTTTTTGGGTCAATATGGAAGATACATGAATGTCTCAAAACCTTGCACCATCCCCAAAAGGAAAAAAAAATGAAAAGATAAAGGGAAATCTTATGGGTCAACATGGGTGAGACATGAATGTTTCGATTCCTTGTGTCATGCATAAAAGTAAAACACGAGATAAATGAAAATATGAAGGAAAAAGATTTACAACATAGAGAATAATGTAGATACTAATAGAGAAATGCCACAAAGAGGGAGAAATACATCAAACAAAATGTTATCAAGGATCACATTGCACACATGCAGTCACACAAAAGGAAAAGGAACAACTAGCCAAGGGGACAATGACAAATGTGCTACTAGGATAGGGCTACCTAATTCTTGTTGGACAACTCAATGCAAGACAATAATGAGTCAAGAGGGGTGATGGGAAATGGTTCCTTGCATTTTGAAATGATTTGCAATAAATCTCAAGCATGCAATAGTGAGAATGTTATGATCCTACAACTATTACATGGCAAGGAGCTAAATGATATGCTTTAAGGGACTAATTCTATGATATCAAGCTTGTGGAATATTCATTTTAAAGTACGTCACTCATTAGTACTATGTTCAATAACTCTATGATATCAACAATGTGATGTGTTTGTATTATTAGGATTTGGTTTTTTGATCTTCTCTATGTGAGGTAATATAATTAGTCCTCAGTGTAGAAGTATCTATAAATTACTTTCAGTTGTAAATAGTGGACAAGGGAATTGTATTTTCTTTATTTTGTAAGGCTTTCATCATTTGCTAGATTTACCAATTTCTTGAATTTAATGTTGATGCAGAGGACCTATGATGATCCCATAATCCTTGTCATCATTATGATATATTGGTTATTTTTTAGGAAGGAGGGTACTTATGTCAAGAGGAGTATCTTGATATCCTAACCCTTTGGTAACTTCAATTGGTATTTTCTCTAAAATTTGGTGAATTTTGTGTTCATTTGTTGTATCATGTCCTTTTATGCTTAAGATTGTCAATCCTATTTCATATGTCTCTTCTAGGCTAATAGGAGTGTTGGTAACTTTGTTAACATAGGATGGTTGAATTTTGAATTGATTAGAGGAACTAGGTTCTCCTATTGTAGGGAACTTAAGTTTAGCTTGTTTCTCCATTTCAATATGTAAAAGGCCTAATATATCAAGTGATGGGATGGTAGGGGGTGTTGGTTATTTCGTAGAAGGATAAAATGATGCATTAGTTTCAAGGTTATTAAGGAAAGAATTTAGGAAGTTGTTCATGTTGTCACCATCTTCTCTCATGATTTCAATATCACAAGGAGGAAATGTATTAGGAGTTGAGTGAGGATGAATAAGTTCAATTTCATTACAATCATTTCCAAAAGTACAACATGACACATCCACTAAGGATTTTAAGGACATCCACAACTTACCAAAGAACATATCCATAATGAAATGTAATACAAGAACTTAGAATAAAAGGTCTAAATGCATGTTTGAGTTCATGAGATTTATGTAATGAACCAAATGAAGGTAGATGCAATGCAATGGATGAAATAAAAACTCTACAAACTGAAACAAAAAACTAACAACAAGAAACATAAACATAGAAATAGAGCTTTTAATGCTGGAAAATGTGGGTTAAAATATAAAATGTGACTAAATTGGACCTAGAGGGGAATATAAGTCCCAATCAAGGTATTTTGAGGATTTGAATACTAATGGTCACCACAAAATGCCCAAAAATTAGGAAAAATCACATGTACTATGACTAAGTCTCCCAAAGGGGTGTATGAGTCCCTGATTAGGGTTTTTACACCATTTTCAATAAATTTTATGTTAATGTTATGTTTTTTTATTTTGGATTATCTCTAGACTATTTATAAATATAGATTTCAAATGAAATTCAATGATGCAAGAGGTAAAAAATGCAACCAATATGCGCTTTCACTAATGCAAAATTTAGAAACACTAGGTGTGAATTAACTAATGCAAACCTTAATGCAATGTTAATGCTAACTAGATCTAGGATTATGATGCACTCCAAATAATAAATAAGATGTTCTAAATTTAGGTTCACCAAAATTTAGCAATGGAAGTAGGGTGCCCCACCTTTTAGGAGATGGAGCACAAGGATATGGTTCCTATTTCACAATTGTTTTATTTAATGAAACCCTAGATATCTCAATCCAATAATAGAATGAGAATGATATATGATAAATTTTTTCCTAGGATATGATCAAAGGATTAAAAGGGGTTCACCACCAAGCTTGGTCTTCAAAAGACAAGTAACATGCAAAACCTAATTATGAAACTTAATGATATGCAAGACTATAATAAATGACTTAAAAATGAATACAAAAGAAAATAGCAAACTAAGAAGTTATAGAGGTGCACCTAGAAATCTAAAACAACTTGAACGAAGAACTTAAATGCTATAAACACTAAATTTAATGCACACTTGGACTCATACACCAGGATGGACAATTGAGTCCCATATTAGGGTTTCTAGGCATAAATAGAAATCTAGCAATGTTAAGTCTAGAACTCTTGAAATATTGAAAATTCACTATATTGGGACTCATACACTAGGAGTGGTGTATCAATCTTGTTCAATTTTTTTGGATGATCAGGAATTGAATCTATTCTTCAATCTCTACTATATCTTCTCAACCTGATTTCTAGATTTGAACTACTAAATTCTACTTTCTTGATGCCATTTCCCAATCTTGTAAAGAAGGTGACAACTTTGATAACATTGGACACTTCACAACTTTTCTCCAATATTTCTGCTTAGAGGATCTTCAACCTAGATATGCAAAAAAAAAAGATAAAGAGAGGGAAAACTATTTTCTTGTTAGTTGAAAGGGGTTTTCCATGGAAAAAACTTGTTTTGTTAAGAAAACCTTGAAATGAAATAAAATATAAATAAGGAATGATGAATGAATGATATGTTGCAACTCACCAAACTCTAGGAGTAAATTCCTATAAACATGTATAAAATGGCTCCAATGGATGTAGATCTTGAATCTTGTTTTGAATGCTTTCTTGAACCATAAAACCTTACAACACAAATATTAGCTAAAAACCAAACATGATGCATGACGACTTTGACATGATGCTTGATACTTGAATAATCCTCCAAAAAACTTGATAATTAGCTCTTGAAGTCTCTTGAAATATGTTGTAAACTATTGAAAGATGTTGTGAACTCAAATTTTCTATAATGTATGAATACTCAAGTTGTTATGTGAAAAATGAATGAAATAACCTTGTATTTATACTTTTTTTTTCCAAATTTCTTGAAATTGCAACACTACAAGCCAACATCATATCTAAGAGAATAAAATACCACCAATAATTTGTATTTAAATTTGGCCTAAGCTAAGTAGGAATCATATGACAATTGTGGCATATGAGTCCCATTAGGCTAAGCTTGGGATACACTTTACAAAAATTCTTAGTTTAGTGTGAATTCTAGATTAAGGTCCTAAAATCTAGGTTGGAGCCATACACCCAAGGTGGAATATGAGTGCCAAATTGCAAAATCTAGGCCATACAATCCAAAAACACATTAATTATGAAAGGATGTTTATTTATGTCAAGATTAATCTCAAAAATATGCATTAATTAAGGTTTGTGGATGCAAAATAAGGCTAATTAAGGTATAAAGAAGCTCCATAATTAATAAAACCCTAGATTAATGTGAAATTGTAAAGATGCACTTTACAAAACCCTAAATAAGGCACAATTGGGTCCACATAGTTTACCAAGGCCCAAGACCTAATGCAAATATGTTAAACAAATTAGAACAGTAAATCAACGCTACATTAAGCTCAATTTAACAAAGAGGGCCCAAAAAAATGTGAAAATGTATAGGGATACATTTTCCATAATTATAATATGATATTGTAGCATCTTGATTATATAATTAGTTAGAAAATAGAATGTTGATCATCTCAACTAAGGGAAATTATTTATTTGATACTTGCTTAATCTTGAGTGCTAGTTCTATTGTAATTGTGTTTTTGAAAAGTAAAATATAGGTTTTACAGGGACCTGAAACCACGAAGTTAAAACAAATAAATATAGAACATTAAAAGTTTGAACAAACAGACAGCTGTCCCAAAAAGGAAATGACAACAAAAAGAGACAACAGGGTCCAAAAAAGGACTACCAAAAAGCCAGAAACAACCACAACAACACTACTCCAAGGTGTTCATCAACTCCTCGACTTCCTTTTCAACTTCACTCATATCCTGTAACCCCTGCTTGAGGATTTGAACCGTGTGTGGAGAAGAAGGGGCCTTCCTCTTCGTATTAGCCCAGATGTGAGTCGAAATCCCAGCTCTGCTATAACCTCTATCCGCATCCAAGTCCACGACCAGTGAGCCCTTTTGATTTTTTTCCAACTTTTCCACCATAGCATTGATGATAATGGTGTTGTGCCTAGCAATTTTATGATTATTCGCCATAGTGGCCCTGATATTTTGGCCAATCTTGGACATATTGCTCTCTAGTCTAGTCAATCTTTCCTCCTGCAACTATTGGCTTTTCCCTGATAAGGGGGTGTCCTGTCCTTTTGTTATCCATGAAGGCTGGAAATGATATGTGTGGTACATTATTTATGATAATTAAATTGAGGAAACTGACTATTGTGGGATATTATTTCCACTGAGGAAAAATGAGGGGCTAGGAGTAGGAGTAAATAAGTTCTTGGTTTAACCAATGTTAGGCATGAAAGGCGACAATCAATTTTGGCAAGCAATCAATGGAAAATCTTGATAGGAAGAAACTAATATAATCATTCATACGAGGTGCATAAGTATGTGCTCCATTATTTTACCTTTCATGTAATTGGTGAAGCTCAACATGGAAATTTCAAGAGTGTAGAAGATATGATATAGGTAATGTTAAATTATTGAAAATTGGTAGCATTTAATTTTTTAATGACTGAGTAAGATAAATTAATTCCTTTAATTTTGTAGTGTATTAATTTCCATCTTGGGTAAATAAAATCAAAGATCTATCATTACAATATATTTTTTCAAATTTTATTTAGGCTAACGGTATTTAATTCAAGGGCTTGAATTCTTATTAATTTTATGTTTCGATAATCACTCTTATGATTTATTAGTAGCTCAACTAGTTTGATAAAGAATAATATAGATTATTTTCTCAGGTTGTATGATACTTAGAAATTATTTTATGAATACTATGAATGTATTGGGGATCACATACGTATTCAAAGTTGTATTAAAAATTATGTGATATTTAAGAATTATTTTTAATAAATTTGATTCTAGGTCATTTAAGTATCTCATTAGTTTCATCATATATTAAGTAGAAATTGAGAATAGTCTTTAATTATTTATTTATTATTTCATAGTATGACCCTCTTATTATTCATCACATTTAGAGATTTTAAAGCTCTCAATTTATCTAGTTAAATTATTACCATCATTTTATTTGAAAAGACATTTTATTCTAGAGTTTAGTGATCATATATTGTTGAATGGATAACTTTTTCCATTATCATTGATATTTAATTTTCCATATCTATGTAATCAAATGTATGAATGTCAATAAGTATTTAGTAACAAATAGTAGAAATTGTCTATTTTTTTATAAATCCTATAGGAATATTATGAAGTAGAATGTCATTTGAAATAATTATATAGACTAGAATTCCTATGTGATCTATGTTTATGTTATTTTAAATTAGACCTGCCAAACACTAGTCTAATTAGAAGTATAATTACTATGAAGGTTGATATCACCACAAAATAAGTTCTTTTCTAAAATAAATTACTAACACTTTACAAGTATGAAGGATTCATCTTGAGATAGGGAATCTAAGGAAACAAGAAGGCATATTCATAAAAAATGAAAAATTCAAGAACCATGAGTGAAGTGTATCTATAATTATTACGCAAGGTGTATCGACATCTAATAAGGTGCTCCTTAATCCATTAACTTCTCATTTTATCATCGATGTAAATTTGTAGTATGCCACATATTTCCTACACTCTTGAATGCCAATTTTGTGCCCTTTCTTAAATTTTTATAAACATTGGAGTGAGGTGTAGCAAATAAAGGTTTTACATAATCATGAAATCCCAGTCAAGCTCTTTATTACTTTCTTGAAGTGTGTTTGTTTAATATTTCTTTAGGTTTTGGGTTCCCATCTCTACTCACTAAAGTGGGTGGCAACTATAACATGGAACTATCTAGGTAGTGAGACCCTACAAATGGTTTCATACCCACTATTTATAGAACTTAGATATCAACTATCAATAATACACTGAGTATAATGGTTGTGCTTTACTTGCTTGTGACTTCATAATGCCAATACGATTGGGTGGTGAGTAAGCATTACTTGATGTATGCATAATTAAAAAAATTATACAAAGACATTGAAATTCAATTGATGCTTGCATTACTGTTCTATTTGGTTATTTATAATGGCATAACATTTTTTTCATATTTATTGTGTACTTTTAAAAAATCCTATATTAGTAGAAATTTGAATATTATTTGACTTGGTTGATACATTAAACAATAATTTATATGGATAAATATTTAGGTAAAAAAATTTAGTGCTTCAAAGAGACCAAAAATAATCTTTAGCAATAGGATTAGTTGAAAAAATACTAGTACTGCAAGGACTAATAAGAATACAATGAGTAGTTAATTCTAGATTGATTTTAGTAGCATTCTAACTCACATATTACCCAGGTCACAATATAATGAAATAAACTGTCAACCATAAATTTATAGAAGATTCAATATTAAATATTATGAAATAAAAACTTAAAAGTATGAGAATATATAAGTCATAAATGTGGGACCTAAATTGGGTCATAAATTCCAATACTCCAAATCATGGAGAATCAACTCAACCAAAAATAATAGATTTCTTATAGTTGTCTTATGTCATCATCGATCATGTCTCATCCTCCAAAAAAAGCACTCCATTTTAGCATCCATAATCTCCTCAAAAGATACTTATATATGGCATGTCTTCTAATCAACCATATGATTCCAATGTAACTCCTTTTGAATTTACTATCTAACATATCATAAGATCTATCATTAAATTTGTTATAGGAGGATCCCAAAATATAGTCACCTCACAACTCATGTTGTTATTTAATTACTTATTACAATTCAAATTATTGACACATGGCACATCAATTGCCGACTCAATGTAGGATGTATAACTTTTCACTTAACACTTTAAAATTTAAAATTTAAATAATTAAATAATAACACTACTAAGAACATACACAATTTATGATAATTAATGTCCAAGAACTTTACCTATTAAATAATTTTTCTATTTTCATCAATAGAAAAATTATTCTTAAAATTATATTATCAAAAAAGAAAATTATATTTTCCTACAATTCTATATAATATGAATATTATATAATGTAAATATTTTGGATTCAACTGTGTAACTTTTTGTATCGACATTTCAGATCACATAATATTCTATCCAAATTTTATTTTTCATAAGACATAATGTTCCCATATTTTTAATTGTATTTTATTGTAAAAGTTTTCAAAATCAATGATGCAATCATCAAATTTATCCCTCACAAAAACATTGAGTGTCAAAAGACAAATCTCAAAATAAAACTACACAAAATTAATTTACAAATTTTAGTTTCTAATATAATTGTGTCAACAAAATCTAATGTTTATAATTTAAAGACCCTATTTTTCTAAGTCTTAACTAACCATTTTTACATAGAAGAATATATTCCTCTATCACGCTTTCAAAAAACAAAACATTTCCTAATTTAAATGATATAAATTAAACTACACGTCTTTAAAATGGCTGATAGAGATATATTGAATTAATCTATTTTACTTAATTTATAATTCAATAAAACATTAATTTTGCTTAGGTGCTATATCTATAGTATTTACAGATATGCATTACATTAAATAGAAATAATCTACATGTGTAATTTTATCCTTAATTAATTTAGTCTCTTTTATGCATCCTAAGGGCATTCCATAAGTTTGTGGCTATTGAATCTGGAGAAACATTTGCAAGTATAAAGCAACGCCTCCAGTGTAAACGTCCTTTAGCAAGCAACCGGATATTATTCTTCGAATATCTGCACACTCTTGATTTGTTGTGAAACAATAGAGCCTTATATGTTGTTTAAGAAGAAAGAGTTGATAATGGATTTTTTGAATGAACTCCCTGAACAAATAATTAGAGACATCTTACTAAGAGTGCCTTACAAATCTGAGTCAATGGTTAAGCAGTATTTCGAACCTTTCAAAGAGACGATGGAATGTTTCCAGTTTTATCGAGATAGAATTCACATTGGAAGGTCTCAGAAATATATATGTCTCCTCCAGGCTGCAGGGTTATCTATATACGACCCTGAAGATCAATCATGGGAACTGCTCGCTCCTCTTCAGACCGGATTTGAAGTCGAATTGCTCACTCAGATTTTGTGCATTAATCATAAGATTGTTTTACTGGGCTTGATACATAATTGCAATACTACGAAGATTCTGATATATGATTTATTATCTCGTTCATGGAAGCAAGGCGCTGAAATGCCAACGGCGAGAGCTGTATCCCCGTTTGGATGTTGTGCTTCACCTGAAGGATTAATTTACGTTGCAGGAGGAATTGACAGATATAATTTTGATAATGAACTCCGTGAAGCAGCAGTTTACAATGTCGATGAAGACAAGTAGGAGCTTCTTCCTGAGATGCCGCGAGAAGTTGACACGTGCAAGGGTGTTTTTATTGAAGGAATGTTTTATGTCATTAGTATGTCGAAGAAGAATAATATAACTCAAAGATATGATCCCAAGACAGGAGAATGGACAACAATGCTAAATATGTATTTGAACGGTTTATACTACATCGATGTTCTATATGCATTTGGACAATTAATTGCCTTTGGATGGCTTCCCTCAATAATAGAGCAATATGATTGGGACCGAAATTTGTGGAGAGAAATCGATGCCTTATCTCAACATCATTCCTCTGCTTGTGCCACAGTGTGGGGTGATAGAATTTTCTTCTGCGAACATAAAAATCCTTCTCGACTTTCAGAGTATCCAGTTTTTTATATGTATAAACCTGGAGCAGATTTATCTGAGAGGTGGATTTCTGTTTACACACCACGAAATATTCCCGAAATGGATATCATGTCGGTTACCACAATAGAAATTTAGAATGTCAATAGCTGCTTCATTAATATACGATTTAAAATATATGATTATTTTAAAAAAGACTTTAGACACGTATTCCTTCGAATGCTAAAATTGGTGTTTTGTTATGTCATTTTAAACATGTGAATCTTTACAAACTCTTAAAATTATTTTACTTTATTTATAATGGTTAATTTATTTTTAAACTCATATATTATATCTTGTGAATTTCTTCTAATATTGAATGACTCTCTCTATATATATATATAGAGTCATTCAATATTAGAAGAAATTCACAAGATATAATATATGAGTTTAGTTTTTTTGACTATGCTTATAACAACTCTAGGATGAATACTTCTCAATGGAGTTAATTATTTACTCTAAGAGGCAATCCTAATAGAGATGAACTAAGCAACATGTTTAAAAAAAATGAGATGTCTTAGAAGTATGATAAAGGTTATAAAGCAGCCAATGGCATGAAAAGGCATTCAATATTGACAAAAAAATTGTTGTCTTTATATTTAATAACCTAAATGGTGTAACTAGCCATGATTTGGTGTGGAAGGAATGATTAATAAATGAAGCGTGATTCGATATTTATGAAGGCACCAAAAGTTCTATTTTGATTCATGTATCTACCCATAACCATATTTATTGAGGATCTAGTTTAGTTCCATGTGGGTGTGAGTCCATTGAAGTTGGGTGTTAGGTCATTGCAAGTGTTCTTATAGTATGAAAAAATGCTTGCTTTTGTACTATTTATCCATGTTTGTGTTATGATACTTGGATGAATCCTTTTAAGTTACCCTCAACCCTTGGTGCTTTTCAAATTTTTATTGTAGAAGGTTACAACTCAAGTAGTATGTCTAGGAATGTCTTGAATTGGTGAATAGTAAATAGAAGAGTCCATGTAGTCTATATCATCTAGTCTTTGTTGCTAGAGGGAAAATACGAGTGGGTTGTTAGGAATATCGAAGTTTATATAAATGTATCCTTATGCAAGATGAAAACGTAGATTACTACAATATTGTAAAAGGTGGTGGAGACAACCTAGATACCACAAAATAGAAGAGTAGCAAAAATTTTAACAAAAAATATTGTAAACAACTTTGAAGTAGAGGTTCTAAGTCATAAAGGGAACTCAAGAAAGAATGATGTATGTATTTATGTATTAATTGATGAGTTATAGATACTTCAGTGTTGTTTAGAACCATAATTTTCAAAATAAATTAAAATTTTAGTTTCAATTACATTTTTAACTAAATAATACTTTAGATGTTATTTATATCTACTATATAGTATAATTTATCTCAATAATGTATAATGTATGATATTATTATTACATAATTCACACTTTCTTTTAATTCAATAGTCTTCAATGCTTTCTACTACATAATAAAGAAGTCTACATGAAAGTTTGGGTTGATATGATTAATTGGTTGTTGTGTTAAATTACTAAATGGTTTAACATAGATTTATATCTATTTATTGTAGAAAATTGTGCTCCCCATTATGTTGAAACTAACAAAACTTAAAAATTGAAAAAAAATATGAGATGTGGATGATGTATTTTTAGATATTGGCTTGTTCCATTCTATTATTTCTCTTCCTCCATATTATCCATGATGGATTTCTAGTGTTTAATGGGAAAATTATGGTTTACCACCCTGAATGAACAAGATGATAAACCACTAGATATTTTCCTTATTAAACACTTAATTATAAGAGTCAAAGAGATGGAAATAGAAATAAAAAATCATACCTAACTATTATAGAAACTATGAGGGATGTTTTTAGAGCATAAAAAGTTGTTTACCTTGTCAAAAACTTGTTGTTTTTAAGCTACATAAGACTCATTCACCTTCAATGGTGAATGGGTCCCTATTAGGGTTCTTTTAAATTAAGATCATGGTCTGATTCCTTGATGTTTTCACTCTCAAATTTATGGTTATCAAATTCTAGAAGTCTGTACATAATTTTGTAGCTTCAAATATTTGGTTTTGTACTTTGAATGACAACTTTTGTGACTTTGAAAATCTTGCTCCAAACATGCTCCACTTGATCTTAAACCTATAAAAATGCAATCACACATTCAAGGGAAGAAAAAATTGTTTCTATTAGTGAATAGGGGTTTTCCTTAGTCAAAACCCTTGTAGGTAATTAAACAAAATGATGAAATAAAGGAATTGAAGCATGGAACATGAAATGATGTCATTGATATCACCTTGAATAATTTCTTGTGAAACAAATTTGCAAACTAGCATGTAGTAGCCATGAAGAATGTAGATCTTGGATCCTTGAAAATGATGTGAACAATTATTGCAAGTAGATCTCCAATGCTACATCCACTTCTTTTTCTCAATAACATGAATGAATTCTTTAAACCCTTGTCATGGTGATATGATCTTGAATTGCTTCCATAAACTCTTTGAATCTACCTTGAAATGTCTTATGAATTCTCTTGTAATGATTTAATGTTTGTAAACTTGAATTATTGAAGGCTTAGAATTAATTGCTAGGAGAAACAATGTGAATTAACCACTTATTTGTACTAAATTAGGAGATTAACCCTGAAATTCAAATAGTTAAGGATGACACTAGGTTTGGAAGTAAACTTAATTAAATTATTGCTAGAATTAAATTTGAAATGATTATCCTCATTAAGGGAGGACTCATTCACCAACTAGGTTGAATGGATCTTAGCTCAAGGTTCCACGAACTAACCCTGGGGAATTAAAAGATAATTAAAAACTCGTTTAGAATCAACTAATAAAGGGGGTCCTATCAAGGGAGGACCCATTTGCCACCTAGGGTGAATGGGTCCTAGAACCATTTTCTAGGACCCAATTTTTCCCAATGAAATGTTTTATTATTTAAATCATGGGTGTTGGGATAGATCTTTGGGAAGTTTCAAAAATAAGGTTTAAATTTGAATTCAAGGGGGTTAATCAAATCCAATTAACCACAATTAATTAAAATCACCCTAGATAAATGTGAAATTTATTTATAACACTTTATAACACTTAAATAAGGTTCAAATTTAAATATATTTTATTAAGAATGGGCCCATATGATTAAGTAAATAAATCATAAAAGGTGTGAAAGTTTGTTACAACACATTACAACACCTTTGCAAAGGATCAATTAAGGAATTTTTCATCAAATAAAGGTCCTAGAATGATGTGAATATGTACAACACATAACAATTCACTATTCCAAGACACCATTAATTTAGTTTTAATGTTAATTGTTTAAAACTAAGTAAGGGAAAAAGGCTACTTTTTCTGTTACAAGTTTTAGTAGGATTGATTGTGACATGTCTGTTGCTATTTTCTTTTTTGTTCAAGAATTCATGAAGAAAGAAACTAAGGTTGAAGATTATTTGTGTTTCATTTCATGTTTTAATAACTTTCCTTCCATTTTGTATGATGGGAAACAAGCTAATGTCTATGCATTCATTAAGGATATGAGCTTGTAAGTTTCTAGTTGTTCATATAGCTTATCAATAACATCATGCTTATTGAATGTAAGGGGTGTAGTCATGGGAAATGATGTATGAAAACTATAATCCATGAAGGGTTGATTATTTATACTATCAGGAAGAGAGTTAGAGCACCCAAGATCCACGATGAGTTATAGATTGTGGGGTGACATGAGGCTCGAGTTGTATCTTACAATAGTATTACAAATAGGAAAACAAGTTGTAAAGCTCATGCAAGTTTTACAACCCTAGTGTGAAAACCATAGAATAGGAAAGGGGCAATGAAATAAGCTAGAATAAAAAGAAATTTTAATATTCTAAGCTATGCAATTTAATAATTACACAATACAATAAGCTGAAAATGAAATGTTTGAATGTAATTTTGAATTTTAACAATGCATTTAAATGAATAAATTTATGCTAAATGTAATGAACTTAATGAAACAACAAATTAGGAAACTAAAACAAGAAAGAAATAGCACCAAATAGAATCTATAAACTAAGATTTTAATGTTTTGAAAATGTAGATCAGTAGTTAGCAAGGACTTATTCACTAGTAAGAGTGAATGGGTCCTAGTTAGATGTTTTTGAGATGTTTATGTGGATTTTAGAGTGAATTTTAATGCTTTTTTAGTTGCCAGAAGGTACAGACAAGACCTAATCAAGGATTCACAATCTAGTAGGAGTGAATGGGTCCTAGTTAGGTATTTTTAAACTATTTTTTTTTAAAAAACAAGATTTTAGTGATATCTTTTAGTTCTAGTTCTGAGAAAGTGAGTTTTAGTTTCATATTTTCTAGAAATGTGAGTGCAAAATTCAGTAAAAGATGAAATCTGTATATAGAATTGAAATGAATGAAATTGCAACTTAACAGGATCTAATAGGATGCAAATGATTCAGTTTTGGTATTTTTCATGAAGTCCCCAAAGTATGGAGTCTAAAATTCCCCTACATATGAGATGCAGATTGCGATGCAAAACAATCTAAAATGAGATCATATTAATTGCAGAACACTAATAGAATGCAGGTCATAACCTAGGAATTAAATGACTTCAAAAATCATAAAATTGTAATGCTCAATATGTTGGGTTCACCAAAATGTTAAATTGGAGATGTAGGGTTTACCACCCTAAATGAACAAGATGATAAACCAATAGATCTTTTCCTTATTAAAGGCTTAATTATGAGAGCCAAAAGATGCAAAAAAAATAAAATGATACATAACTGGCTATAGCAACTATGAATTTTAGAGCACAAATTGCTGTCAAAACTTGTTTTTACTAGGTTATAAATTACATTCTGCGATTGGAAAATGGGTCCATGGTAAATTTCTAAAACTATTATCAAGGGTCTAACCTTTGATCTTCGGCTCTCAATTGCAACACTGCTGGTACTCTCTATAGGTAAGAAATTATTTATCTTTAAATTTGATTTTTTTACTTTGAATGACAGCTTTTGCAACTTTATCTTTCTACTCCAAACTTACTCCACTTGATCTTTAACTGTGTAAATCTAATCACATTCAAGGGAAGAATTTTTTATATTTGTTAGTGAATAGGGGTTTTCCTCAATCAAACCCATCATAGGTAACTAAACCAAATGATGAAATAAAGGAATTGAAGCATGAAACATGAAATGATGCAATTGATATCACCTTGGATAATATCTTGTGAAATAAATTTGTAAACTAGTATACAGTGGTTCTAAAGAATGTAGATCTTGAATCCTTGAATATAATGTGATTTTTTTTTGCAATTAGATCTTCAATGCAATCCATCTTACACATGAATAACAGCCTGTGTCATAATATTATGATCTTGGGTGATGCACTAATAAACTCTCTTGAAATCTACTGGCAGGAGATTATTATATAGATATAAGTAATTCTAGAATTTCATAAGGTGAATTCTTAAGAGGAGCTTCGAGAATGGGTGCTAGGAAACAATGTGAATTAACACATATTTGTAAATTGGGTGAAAGCTCTCCAAATTCTAGGGGTTGGCAACACAATATCTAGAAATTGAATTTATTAAATTACCACCATAACTAGGGCTGGAGGGGTGGCCCACTCAGGAGGTGGTCATTCTGGAAGCTCTCTCAAATTTCTGACCCAACTTGCCAGGAAGGTAAAACTCATTTACGATCAACCCCGCTAATAAAGAGGGTTCCTATCCGAGGAGGCCATATGGGTGGTCCTTTCTAGGACACACCAGCCTTCTTTAATGTTTTCATTATTTCCAATCATGGAGTTGTCGGGGATGATCTGAGGTGACCGAAGTAAGGTTTTAAATTTGTTACGTTTAAAGGGGTTAGTGGCTTTCGATTATCCACCACGCAATTAATTAGCTACTTATTGAGATAAAGGCCATGCAGAACATAACACAAATTCAATACTTCCATTAAATACGGTACGGTGAATGAAGAGGCCCAAAACCTAAGCCCAATTAGCCAATTAAATCCTAGAGAGAAGTGTGAGAAATTATTGTAACGCTTTGAAACCTTTGCATTGCGGGATCGACAGCCATGCTGAACGGTCACATAATGAAAATACTGGATGGCTTGCACCGTGCGGATGCCATTGTTAATTCAATTTTAATGTTAATTATTCAAAACAAAGTAAGGAAAAAAGGATACTTTTTATGTTACTACATCTACCTATATTTCAGCAAATAAATACTATAACTAATTTGTGGTAAAAGAAATATCATAAAAAACAAATACTCATGGATTAAACGATGTCACCCTTAATTATAAATATGTAGGATTAGATGATTTCACCCTTATGTACCATATAAAAATGGCTCTCGGACATGTTCATTGTCTTTTAGGTCTTTCTCTCATGATGCTTGATTTGTTTTGCTTTGATTTAATGTTATGTTCCTTCTGAATTTGCATTAGGTCCTAAGCATTCAATAAAAAGGTGTATTGTGAAGATGTTGTGAAGTGTTGTAAAAAATTTCTACACTTTTTAAAACTCTTTTCATTACAATTAACCTAAAATCACCTTTTCATCACTTATAAAGTCCTATTTTGAAGTGTTGTAAAATCTTGTAATACTATTTCATAATTTTCTAGGCTTGATATCACTATTTACACCTTATGATTTATTTGACCCCTTTATACCCTTATAGCCCTTAATTAAGTGTATTTTTAAATGTAAACTTGAAAAATAATATTAAATGTCACTTAATTCCAAACACCCACTTGTAAGTCCAAGGTGGGACCCATTTTCCATGGGTGGCGAATGAGTCCCTCTTGGCTCCAAATTCAAAATGTTTCAAATTTTCTTTTGGTTTTTTACTCAAAATTAACTTAAGTTAGCCTGTGATGAGGTATCAATGGATTACTAAGGAACAAGTGTGTATAAATAGGTTTTTTTCTCCTCATTTTACATCTCTCAATCTCCTACAATAATTCAATCATCATTTTCATTTTCATTCATCAATTAGCATTCAAGCACTTTGCATCATTCAATCAAGTATCAATCAAGTATCTTGGAGCAGCCATTGACATATCTTCAAACTTCTTCAAAAAGGTTGTGGTTAGATTAGGACATTTACTTGTTGTTTATTCATCTTTCTTTGTTCATTTCATTTGATTTCTTCATTAAGGGTTTGATTACCAAAGTGGGATTTGACCAAGGAAAATCCATATAACCTAACCCTTAACCATTTTCCCCTTTTGTATGTGTGTTTGCAGACTTGTGTATGCATATTTTTCAAGAAATTAGGTATTGAAAGGTGGTAAAGAATTCAAAAAAGTGTTTCAAGTCAACTACAATCTATTTCAATCTTGGAGACAACATACAGTCCATCTTCTGTAGATTTGACTTCGTCAACCTGACAAAAAGAAAAGTCTAGATCTGGTGCTATAGAATTGGTCACTAATTTTAGAGAACTTTGGAAGAGGGATAATTCACCACTGGTGGTGAATGAGTCCCACTTGAAGGCTAGAAAAGTATATTTTGTCATATTCTGGATCCTGATAGTCAGAAACTAGTTATTCAAGTTTTTTTGCCATTAGTTAGACTAATTTTCCATCAGTGGCGAATGAGTCCCATTGGTGATTTTCACTAATTTATACTAGCATTCAAACCACTCTAGATTCATCATCCATTACCCAGGTGCACTCTGATTCAGCCTTCTCCATTTTTTTTTGCATTTACTTATGTTTTAGTTCATGTTTGCATATCACAGTGTGTTTCCAAACATTAGATATTTCTTAGATTTTGCATTCATAATCATTCAATTACATTACTTAGTTACATTTAGATCATTTAATTTAGCCTTAATCACATCATACATTTCCTAATTTGAGTGAACCAGTTAGATTTTAGGTGGGGGATCTATCTCTTTCCATTAGGTGAAATACCTAATTGAGCAAAAGAGACTTAGCATTCCATCCACCTCAAAATCTATGGTCCATTTTGGTGAACCTACATATTTAGTACTTTCTCTTTCTAATTTTATTTACATCTTGCATCCTAGATTCCATTTGCATCAACATTCAATTAGGATTTGTATTTGCATCCTAGGGTTTCTCATATTGCATTAGTGAAAGACTCATTTAGATTTCATTTTTGCATATCAAAACATTCAAAAACTGAAAATATGAATTTGCATCCGTATTTTGCATCTAAAAAGAATTAAAATCACTTTAATTTTTTTGAAAAACACAAAAAAATCTCATAACTTGACTCATTCGCCACCCTGGTCGAATCAGTCCACTTGCACATTATGAACAACATTTTCAGGCATTTTTTGGGTCTTTCCTGCATTATAGTTTTCTATAATTTCTTTCTATTTTAGTTTCTAGATTCTTTCTTTTTTTTGCTATTTCTTTCATATTAGTTTACTTTCATTCATTATCATCATGGCCTTTTCTTTTAACAATTTTTGGAACTCATTGAAATCCTTAGTTGACATGTCCAATTGTGCCTTTGGATGTGATCCTAATGACCTTGATCTTCCACATGATCCTTGAACTCCTCATGATTTTCCTCTTCATGATGTAAACATCATTAGAGAAGATGATGATAGCATGAAAAAGTTCTTAAAAAAATGTCTTGATAACCTTGAACCCAATGCAACCTTTTACCCATCCATGAAGCCACAAGATCTTCCTACTGTTACACCTCCTGATCACTTTGGATACTTACATCCAAAATTTCATGAAGTACCTGAGGTTCCTCCATCAAGTGGGCCTATTTTTTCTAAACAACCATTTTATGATAAGAAAGTTATGAACACATCAATCAACCTTGAGGAAACATATGGAAAAGGCTTTACTATCCTAACTAAACAAGGGTGTTACACAAAAAATGAGCATAACATTCATCAACTTCTTTAACAAAAACCAATATAAGAAAGCACAACAGTACTAGGATATCGAGATCTTCCTCATGTTGATAAGCCTCCTTTTGAATACTGGAGACTTCAAAATGATGGTACAGTGATCTTTGATTCTCCTCCTGACTTGAACATTCTCTTTCCACGTGAACAACAATTACCTGATTCTAATGACAAGGATGCTAGTATCCATGTGGGTCCTCTTCCTCCTTCCATTCATGAAAAAGGAGAATTTAGCAAATGAAAATGAGCTTATAAATTAAAAAACTCAAGTTTCCTACTCATCCTCCACCTGAATGTGAATAGAGACTTCAACTACTTTAAACAAAGGCCTAATAATTTCACCACCTATGAATAGGTTGGTCATATGTCTTAAAGATTCTAACATACCATATTGTGAATATCATTGTATTCTTGGACATCAAACCAAAGAATGTCAGAAATTGAAGGAAATACTAGACAAGTATCATTTCACTGATAGCGATTACTTCCCTATCATCCCTTAAAATTAAAATCTTCTCCTTGTGCCATACTTATAGAATTTCCATTCTCACTATTGCATGATATTTCCCATCACCCACCTTAGCTCATTATTTCCCTACACTTAGTGAAGGTAAGAAGTTGTTTTTGATAAAAGGGGGGATAAACGGGTTTTATAGGGACCCAAAACCACGAAGTAAAATTACAGGAAAAGACCAAAATAGAGGTCCAAAAAATAGAAAAACTGCCAGAAAGATAAAAACCAGCATAAGCAGGCAGCAACAAAAAGCCTCAAAAAAACCAGAAAATGACCAGCAAATAGAAAAAGCTGGGCCCGACCATAGCTAGTTCATAGCATTCAGAAGCTCATCTGCAACCTCTTCCAAGTCCGCCATTTCTTGAACCCCCTCCATAAAAATCTGAGTCATATTGGGGGTGGTCAGGGCTTTCCTTTTCATGCTTGATCTGGTACGTTTTGAGATTCCAGCTTCCTCATCCTAGTCTTTCTTCTGATCAAGGTCGACAATCAGAGCTCTCTTTTGGGTTTTCTCTAGTCTTTCGGACATAGCCCTGATGATAACAGAGTTATGTCTGGCAATTCTACAATTTTGCTCAGTAATTTTTTTCATAGTTCCTTTGATTTTTTCAATGTCATTTTTGATTGTGCTGTCCTTTTGAGTAGTGTCCTTCCCATTGTAATTTTTCTCTGCTTCGAGCTAAATAAACCCTACAACTTTGGCTTCAATTTCCCCCAACTTGCTATGAAGAGACAATTTTTTTGTTTTCAGCTCACTTATTTCATGAAAAACCCATTTGGCAGAATTCAACAAGTCCCGAGAGTAGCTCTTGGCATTACCAACGAAGTCAAAAGGGGGCTCACATTCATAATTAACCCCAAAAATCATCGACTCCGCACCTCTCAGGAGGCTAAAGTTATCTTGTTGAATATTCTGGGGAACGTGGGGGTCCTCAAGATTAACCCCGACCTCCTTAGCAGCAACAACAGGGGAGTCGTTGGGGTAGGAAAAAATCTTATTAACTAGAGAGCCAGAGCTCGCCAGATTGACATTAGGGTTAGTGTGGCCAGAGGTAGAAATAGAGCAGGTGCCAGAGGATTGAGGGGAGTGGCCAAAGGCAGAAGGGGGGGCAGGGGAGGTGAAGAGCTCTTAACACGGTCAGGGGAAGCTTTGGTATTAGAAATGCTAGGCTTTGGTATCACAAATGCTAGGCTCAGTATTTATGTGAGGGTAAGAAGTTGTTAGCTTTGTCATTGTAATGTATTTACTTTTGTCTCTAAACTAAGCTATTAATATTTTGCTTATACTCCTTGAGATTGAGAAGTCAGTAACCTGGTTAATGGTTGAGTTACATTTGCATTAATAGCTCCCTTTATATTTTCATTTCTCTTTTATGTGCATATAATGTTCCCCCATAACATGTGTTTAATGTTATCTCTCTCTTTGTGCAGTTCCTCTATTTGTATCTCTATTCTTCTTTATGACATACATTTCCTTTTTCGCTTTTATTTTTTGTTCTCCTTTTGGGGATGTCGCAAAGCATAGAGACGACCTATGTCTCTTCCATGTTAACCCAAATAGTCCCTTTCCCTTTTCCTTTTTACTTAGCATTTTTCTTGTGTTTTCCTTTTGGGGGTGACACAAGGAATCGAGACTGTTCAATGTCCCCTTCATGTTGACCCAAAATCTTTTTCTTTTCTTTTGCATTTTCTTTTTCTTTTTTCTTGTGATTTTCCTTTTGGGGATGATCAAATCATTAAGACCACAATGTCTCTTCCATGTTGAGCCAAAATGGACTTCATTTTTCTTTTCTTTTTTCACTCTCTTTGTATCATTCTCCCAATTCTATGTGTATTTGGGGAATGATAACAGTTCCAAGCTCTTTAATCAAAACATTTCAGAAACAAACATACTGACCTCAAATCCATAGATCCCTTATGTGTTTGGTATGTTCCTTTCTAGGGGACAACCCCCCTTTCTTTCCTTTTGTTTTTCATTTACACGATGCAACCTTACTCAGAAATATATGACTTGGCATAGGGCTTTCCAAGTTGGCTCTCATGCCTTCTTTTCTAGGACTCATTCACCCACTTGAGTAGTTTAGTCCCTATAGAGTTTGTTTTTCAAGATTTATGGGTATTCTATGCTATCTAATTTTCACTATTTCAACATTCTAGAAACCCTAATTGAGACTCATTCAACCATATAGGCTATTTTATCCTAAATCATGTCTAAATATGTATTTTACAACATTAAAAACTTTATTTTGTGCTTTAATTTGTTGTCTTTAGGCTACTATTTCAGTTTGCAAGCATAATTATTGTCATTGGAAATCTTTTGAGATTATGTTCATTTCAAGTGCATGTTTCAATTTTGGATATAATTAGATTATTGCACCTTTTTTCATTTCTAGCATTATTTCATATTTTGATAAGATTAGATTACATTCAAAATTAATTAGAAAACAAAAAAAAAAACATCAAACAAAAAAAAACTAAATGGTGTCTTGGACCCTTTAGTTGTGATAGCATTTACATGTTAGATGAAGTCTTGAGGACTTCATCTCACCTAGATCATCCATTAAAACTTTTATGCAAGTGGATGCACACATAGACAATCATGATAATCCTAATTATTTTTCTCCTGATATCTCTCCTATTTGTAATGAATGTATTTTGGCATTAGAAGAACCAATAATTGAGCATCATGACAATATTGTTTGTCCCTCTTCTAATGATACATGTGTCTGAAGAAAAACTATGGTGGATGGTATAGATGAATTTTTTAAGTTCACTTCAAATCGCCCTTTATTAGAAGGTTATTTAGGTAGCTCATTTGAGGTTATGACTAGAAAAATTGGGCCTCCTTTAATTAGTGAGCCTCCTAAGTCACCTCCCATGATAGAACAACCTAAACCATTACCTCCAAAGGTTATCTCGAACATTATAAGGAAAATTTGTGGTAATAATTTTTGCAACAAAAAAATTACAATACCATTGCTCACACATATAATATACAACAACAAACCATACCTACCTCATTACCATTTCCTCAACCTATATTTCCTCTTAGTCATAGTTTTCCTTCACATAGTGTAAAATAGAATGATCTTGATAATAAAATTCATTGTATAAACATCTACCTATTTTCTTTAGCAAAAGTATCACTTGCACACCATAGGATGCTCTAAGGAATTTTGTAGAAGAATAACATGTAATTTTATGTGAAATCAAGAATGATGTAGCAACCTCCTCTAATTGTATGCAAGTGAAAATTCAGAAATCCCATTCCCTAAACATGAATTACCCTCACTTGAGACATAACATAATATTGAAGCTTTGATTATAAAGGTGATTATTAATGAAATTGTAGCTAGGCGTACCCTTATTGATAATAGAGCAATTCTTAATGTTTATAGAATTGATCTCCTAGATAAAATTAGTGTTGGAAAGAAGATTATTCAACTCAATGATGTTAATATTTATGGCTTTGAAAATTTTAATCAACAAGCATTAGGAATATCACATTTCCTATTGAGGTCAGAACTATAGTTTCTCCTAGGCCTATCCATATCATGCTAGGATTTCTATCATACAACCTTCTCCTAGGGAGACTATGGATTCATGCTATGAAAGAAGTCCCATATACTCTTCAACGTGTGATAAAATTTGAATACAACAACAAGATATACATAGTTGAATAATATGAAAAAAGTTATAAATCACAAGTTAACCATGATCATAACACTTCCAACTCCCCTAATACTTTCATTCAAATCTCAAATGTAGAACCTATAAAAGTTGATGTTAATCCTTATTTCCTTTCACCTACAACAAAACTCTTTAGTGATGATTGGGAGTCGCTAGATTTTATGCCTCATTCCAATGAAGAATCTAAAATCCCATTGTTAATATTCAAATTCATATACAAATGATTCATTTTTAGACACATGCTTTAGTGATAATTGCAATTCATTAGACTTTATGCCCTCCTTTATAGGAGAGTACAAAATCTCACAATCTACACCTAGAAAACCTTGTGTTTCATATGCTCAATTTGGTTCTACGTCAACACCATCACCCCATGGTGGTGATGGAGGCCCTCTAACCCCCATCCCTCATGATAGGAAGATGCCTAAATTTAAGAAACCTAAAAATGATTTGTCTTCTTGTGAAGAATTCAATCCTTCTTCAAAGCATAAAACCCCTTCATCTAAGTTGTAAGAATGGTGTGGTCTTGGATACAAACCCCTTTCTAGGCATGGAAATAATGAAAACATGGAGAAAAGTCATAGAAAACAAGTGAAGTATTTAATAATACATTTTCAAGAAATATCTAGGTTTACCACCTCTATGTCCATCTTCATCTAAGCCTTTATCATCTATTTTGTGTATGACAACTTGTGCTAATGAAGGAATATCCCCTACTATTGATCAAGAGAGTATGTTAGCGAGAATCCTCGAAGATCACTTAATATCTCTCCCTCCAAAAACATGAAAGAAATGTTACAAGAGTTTATTTTGCACATATCATAGATTTCATGGTCATTCTACTAATAAATGTAAGGCTTTGAGTAATAAAATTCAAAATATTAAGGATTTTGATGCTCTTAATTGTGTTGAAGCAAATAGTTCCTCTAATTGATATTGATTTTTATGTTTATCATCAATTATCTCAACTCACCCTTGTCTTGCTCTAAGTGGGGACAAGGAGGTTAGGTAGCCTTTATCTCGTACGGTACTTGTGATTATATTTTTTGGCTAGTTGACTAGCTTCAATGTATATATAAGAGCATGCTTGGGATGAGGATGACATGTCAAGTAATTTGGCTAGCATGATATTTCTCTTATTTTTCCTCTCTTAGAGAAATAAGGAATGATGTTCCATAAGAAGAGACCTTACATGAACTAAGAAAAGTCCCTTTGAACAAATATTTACTTGCATATTTTTCATAAGCTTGAAATTTCATTTTGTGTCACCTTATCAAAGATATCAAGAGATATATATTTGGTATGGTTAGTATGTATGAGATTCAACCATAGGAAGACTTTACCATAGCCACTTGCTTATTTGTGTGCATGCATACTAGGCACATGTGTATGTGTTTCACTGGGGGCTCACCTAGTGGATACCAGATTCCACTAGTTCTTGTGAGAATGCATTTTTTTGCACGGTGGACACTATGTTCCACTTGTAATTTTTTTTGGACAAACAACTAAGGCTTTATCCATATTGTGTTGGAAAAATATTTGATGCTTCATCCACCCTCTTGTTACTTTTTATTTCTTCTTTATATGTCTTTAGTAGTGCATGCTTGTATCTTTTTGATGCTTCATACATCATTCACATGTTTATTATTTTGTGCCTATTTTGGTTTGCAATAGGATCTTGATCCCAGGTGTTTGAGCATCCCTCTTCATTTTTGTCATCCTATCACACAAGAATTGGTACACTTGGACCCCTTTTGATGCATATTTGTCTACTTTAGTGTGAGTTTGAAGCAAGTTCCTTTCACTAAAGTGGGTGCTATATGTATTGTAGGAAAACGTATCCCTTTAAATTTTCACTCTTGTTTGGACCCTCCATGCTAAAAAATAGGTTTCTTTATGCATTAATTGGGCCTATTTTGAATGCACAAACCTACTTTAATGGATTTTATGAGTATAATATTAGAGTAATAAGACATCTCACTTAATTAATTTAATCATATTGGTTAATTAATTAAGTCACTTATTACTTTAGGTTTTCTTAAGCTAAACTTAGGCACATTAATAATTAATTATATTTATTAATTATTAAGTGTGCACACTAGAGTTTTCCCTTTTAGGTTTTCTTTAGGGTTTTCATGATCTCCTTCATAAGGATTGATCTCATTGCAATTATTACATTCAATAATCATATTTGGGTTTCTGCTTCCACATATTTTCTCTGAGGTTTATAGAACATCTTCTCTTTGTTCTGGATATTTTTTGTATGTGATAGGTGATTGCATGTAGGTGATTCTTGGGGACTGTGAAGTTTGATTTCTCAACTTCTACAGATAATCCTCAAAATTTAACAAATGATAAATCATAATTTAATTTTTGATGTTATGTGTTCCATATCTAGTGGTTTGGGACTCATACGTCACCTTTGGAATATGGGTCCCACCCATGTATCAAGGCCTTATTTTAAACATTAGATTGAACTTAACACTTCTTGGAGTTTGTGCCTTATGTTTAAGATACTAGGACTTGTACATCAAACCTAGTGTATGTGTCACACTTTAACTAGGACCTATTTTAAATAAAATAATTGGAAAGATTCTATTATCCTAGATCTAATGTTAGCTTGTAGTTTTATAATTTTGGGAAATTATTCATAAACAAGTATAAATACAAGGCTATTTCACATAATTTCTACTAACAAGCTAGCAAGTTTTCAATTCATCCAATATTTTCAAGAGAGCATTCCTAATGCAAGCTTATGAGGTCAAGAGCATTCAAGAGCAAGTTATCACCCATTTTGGAGCATCAATTCAAGATTCAAGCATCATGTCAAAGTATTCATTCATCATATGTGTTTTTATATTAAAATTTATGATTTAGATTTCAATATTCAAGTGAGCAAGTATTCATGTCAAGTTTCAAGAATTCAATCAAGAGTGAACATACACATTCATTGGAGTCATTTCACATAATTTTTCATCCTTCATTTCAAGGGTTTGGTGCATAGAAATATTATATTATTCATTCATCATTCGTTCATGTAATTTCATTTTATTCTAAGGTATAATTATGAAAATAGGGTTTGACCAAGGAAATCCCCTATTTCCTAACACAAATTTTTTTTCCCTCTTGATGTGTGATTGTAGATTTAGGTAAATTGGAGCTTGAAGTTCCTTTGAAGAAAAAGTTGCAAAAGTTGTCAAAGTTGTCAAGAAATTTTCATCTTCACAGGAACTCACCTATATGCCAGAATTCAAACTCTCAGAATTGGAGATCGAACAAGATGAAAGGGACATAAGATTAGTAGAGGTTATATAAGTTATATTCAAACCAAAATATTTGTACTAAATCACCTCTCTAGGAGTATGAATCCTATTATACCTATTTTTACCAGTATTCTATAGATCCTAATTTGTCAACAAAAGATTCCAAATTCTACACAAATTCCTATAGCAGGACTAAATTTCCTAGCCTGGTGTATGAGTCCCAGTACATTTCAAAAACAAAATTTTTGGAGTTGCAGTTCTTGCATGGAATCAATTTGTTTACCAAGTTCCTTTCTATCTAATTTATGTTGGTTAATTTAATTTTATGCTCTTAATTATCTTGGGTTTAGTGCATTAGAGTTTGCATTTCTCCTATGAAACTTCATTTTAATGGTTAACCACCATTTAATCACACCTAAGGGAACCTCCTAATACTCCCTCCTCTCAATTGAGTCACTTTGTTAAGGGATCTTGGTTTCCTAGTAAGCTAAAGTGTGAAATAGGTCCCCTAAGTTCCATCTCCCAAAAAGTGGAACCCTATTTCCTTCAATTTAGGGAGAAAAACTAAAAATAGCAAATGAGCTTGAAAATGAAATATAACACTTGAAACAACAATAATTAAACTCATTAATTATAGAATGAGATAAAAAAATGTAGATACGATATGGGTAGAAACATATGTACCAGTCACCAAAAGTACTTTCTAAAGGCTAATCTAAGACTCATCCATCCATGGGAAAATGGGTCCAAGTATAGGGGTTTAAACAATCTTTTGGGAGGCTCTGGTGCATTTTTTGGCTTAAAATTTATCTAGATTTTAGTTTCAAAAACATAAAAATTAGATATATAGGTTAGACTATATGATTCGGCAAAAAAATTGAAAACTTTTGTAACTTAGACAACTTTGTAGAACTTGCACTTCAAAATTTCTTCAGTCTTCTTCAACCTAAATTTGCAATCACACACACAAGATAGAAATGTTTTTTTTTGGGTGAATGGGTGTTTTCCTTTCTCAAACATCATTTTTGTAATGAAACCTCAAATTGAAATAATACATGAATGAGGGGATGAAGAATGAAAAAAGTTATTTTACCACTCAACAAACCCTTGAGTGAAACCTTGATAGGGAAGATCTTTGGATTTTTGAAAATTGAATGAAATCTATGAATTGGATGTGGATCTTGACACTTGAAATAATTCTTTTATTTCATAAAATTTGATCTTAAAACCTAGATAATAATGTTAGCTCATAAAACATGCATGACACAAGAAGATTTTGATATGATGAATAGATCTTGAATGCTGCAATTAATATCTGACATATTTGCTCTTGAATTCCCTTGATCATCAACCTTGCTATAATTTTTCTCTCATAAGAATTCTAGGTTTCTTCTTCAAAAAATCTAGGTTAAACTTACTCTAATAACCTTGTATTTATATGTATGTATCCTCTATTTCCCAAAGTTGAAATATCACAAGTTGAAATGGAATTATGGATTTGAGAATGTTAAAATACCCCAAAAAAACATTTTAAATTTAGTTCCAAGGGTCTAGGGAGGACCCATTAACCTGTGGGTGAATGGGTCCTAGGTACCTATTCTTGAAATACACATTGCTCAAGGTAAACTGTTATGTTTAGGAATTAACTTTTGTCAGCTTTCCCCTTCATAAAATATAATTAATTAGGATTATAAATTATTTAAAGGGCTAATTAAGGCATAATAAATCTAAATTTAATTAAGAGGGCCCAAATAAGTGTTTAAATGTAAATGGGTACATTTATCAATAGTAAATTAAGGCACTACTAAGTCTAATTTAAATTAGGAGGGCCAAAAAAAGTGACAAAATGTAAAGGATTACATTGTTTTACACTACATTTACCCCCACTTTAGTGAGAGGATGACTCTGCGTCAAACTCACACTAAAGTAGACAATCAAAAGAGGTCTAATTGTACAATTTTTGGAAGGATGCAATGATAAAGATCAAGGAGGATGATAAACATCACAAGATCTAAGATGTCATGTAAAAAACCAACAAAGGCACAAGGAGACACATGCCTATGTTAAACATAGATATATATGTAGCAATGATAGGATACTCAATCATACAATGTCATTGAAGACTAAAAAAGAGAAAAAAGAAAAAGAATGAGTGGATCAAGCCTCGACTATCCAACATAATGTGGATCACATGTCAACTGTTTATCTAAAAATAATACAAGTGAAACTCATTATGCACTATTCAAACAACAAGGCACAGTCAAATGGGCTAGTGAAATGTGGTGTTCACTAGGTGAGCCCCCAAGGGTAAAAAATGAGAGAAAATTATTACGCTCTCATACCATAAGAAAGTATTACCTCTGATAAGATTAATAAGGCACCATAAAATATGAACTTCAAGCTTCATAAGGGTTAGTAATTTGTGTTATGTTAAGTATTGATGAACTAACAAGGCTCCATAGGAAAAAAACATGTGTTATGCTTGGTGGCCATGAAAAACATTTGTAAGTTTGAACTTAACAAGGTTAGGAAGTTGCATTATGCTAAACACTTATAAACAACAAGAAAATAGGATAATACATGTTCAAATGGGTTTTCCTTAGTTCATGTAAGGTCTCCTCTTAGGGAACATTGTGCCTAATTTCTCCAAGAGAGGACAAGTCTAGAATAAAAGATCCACAATTTAGAGAATGCAACACATAACATCATCACTAAGAGGAAAGTCATATACCAAGAAAGGTCACACTCTTGGAGGACATCATACCTATGGTTGCTAAATTTGCATTTACCTCAAATATCAAAAAAACATTAGAGTTATTATGAAATGAAGTAAAACTAAACTAAGAAAACTCCTATGAAATATTGAATCATCCTTCATAATGTAATCCAAATAAAAAAATATCAAATGAACTAAGTGAAAGCATAAGGAAGCAAGAATCAAACTATATCTCATATTGGATTGGTTCTTCTATGGAAATAAGCCCTTTCCCAATCCTTGCTTAAGCTCTATGATGAAAATGCTATGAAGAATGATATGGAATGCTAAGATGATATGGATTCAAATGACAATGGTGCATTTCTGCTTGAGATTACAGAGGATTAAACCAATGGATTTGATCCTTATTTATATAATAGAATTATCTAAGAATGCTAAAAATGGAGGATGTGTGACTAAAAACAAGCCAATGAAAAGAGGCCACTTGTCAACTTGTGATAGGATGAGGAATGAGCACATTTTGGTCAATGTGCCAAAGAGAGGGAGATTTCAAATTTGAATTTGACAGTTAATGTTGAGCTTGACATTTGCAAGGGACATGTAAGAGCCATGTAAGAGCTCATAAATGCTTTGTTGGGTGTACATGTCCACTTCTTTTTGAATTAAACTTGAGGGAATATTCCTCAAAGATGCCATGTTGAGGGAAAATGCTGATTTTATAAATGAATTAAAATGATTTATTGGTGCAAGTGGGAAAAGCTAGAGGATGTGATGGGTGGTTAGGTTAGGTTAATCAGATTAGATTAACTTAATGATGATTAGATGCTTTGACCCCTTTGACTTGAATATTTTGATTTATTTAAATCAAAAAGGGATGAAAGGTGATTTCAGACTTAATTAAATAAAGGTTTGATTTATTTAATCAAGGAGGGTGATGTTAGGATCAAGTTGATTTATTTAATTTAAATTGATGACTTTAGGAGATTGATAAATAAACTTGATTTATTAGCCTAATCTAATTCATTATTCCAATTTTGCGTGTTTACATTTTTCCTCTCTTTGAAGCAATGTACTTGGTGTGTTGGTTCAAGAATAATCTTATCGCGATCAATTTAAAAAAAAAAAAATCTGATTTTTTTGGTTGCCCCAGCGGATAGAAGTACACTAGTACATTTCCCCCTCAAGAGATTAAGCAAAAATATTTGATTTGAGGGTTGATCTCGTGATAAAGATGTTCAAAATGGATGGTTATGGATGATGATGCAAATGAGATGATTTTAAGATGCTTAGAATAACAAATCTATATTATCTTAAACAACTTAAATGATTATATGATGTGATGATGGATGAGATGAATGATGTGATATGCTATGATTATGCAAATGTATGATTTATGTAGATGTTTAGACTAACAGATCTATATTATGATGATGATGCAAATGCAATGCATGTGAATTGATCGATGTTTCCTTATTATGTATGATATGAATGGTATGTGGTATGCTGACAGTTTTGTTGATGTAGAATGGATGTATGACGAATGCATTGGTGATGTTATGTTAGCGTGGAGAAAGAGGAAATGAGATGATGACAAGAGGATCCAACAAGTACATGATTTGATGAGACTTTATTAGAGATGATGATGATGATAGATGATGATTTTCTTATCAAGGATTAGGACTTTAAAAGGGCCACTTACCTTATGTTTGAAAACACACATAGGCATGATGCATCAAGGTAAAAGGAACCAGGATGGCATTGTACCTAATGTGATGGACTTTGACTCAACAAAAGGATAGGAGTATTCTTGTTCATACTTGATATACGGAAACCTTTCTAAGATGTACCTAACAAAGCAAGTATTCACCAAGTTATTTTACAAGAATGTCCAACAAGCACAGTAGACAAAAGATAATGATCGTTGCCCCATTCCTATCTCTCCAAATCCTTCATTTAGATATCATTGAGAGGTCCTTAGAATGAGTGCAATAAGATAAATCAAATGAAAAGATCAAGTATGCAAACAAGCCAATGTTCTTCATATCTCTAGCCAAAGGGATTTGTTTTGATAGGATAAGAATCCAAGGTGATATCCAAAATGATGCCCATTGTCGAATGATATATCCTAGGACATGCATTGTATAGGATGATGATGGGTTGATAAGTTGATTGATAGGCTATTGATATAAAGTTGATTGACATGTTTGAAATGATCAAGAGTTTGGTTTTGTTTTAAAGGTTTGTTGTTTGCTTTTGATTTTATGATTGAAGCTTGCTTTTGCTGATTGTTGTGATTGTTTCTATTTGTTTCCAAAGGAATAAGGTGATGATCAGTTTATTATGGATGATTGATTATTGCAGGTGAAAGCAAGATGAGACAGATGGATTTTTTCAAATATTTGGATGTTTTTGATGTTTTTGGAGATGTTTGAAGGCTATTTTTAGTATTTTTTGAGATTTTTTGAATGTTTTGATTTTTCAATTTTCAAAATGTTTAGGGTTTTCCAAGATTTTATGAATGTTTTTAGATTTTGATGTCTCGGGGGCTAATCAAAGATGAGCTTTGCCTATGTTTAAGCTCGGAGATGACGTAGTTTGACATTCCAATTGTTTTTTATGCTTTTCTGAGTTTTTGTGTGTTTTTGGATTTTCTAATTTTCTGATGTTTTTGAATTTTCACATGATTTTGACAATTTGGATATGGACATATGTGATGATATCAGTTCTCTGTTTGGGATTTTTTTTAAGACCAAGCCAAGGTTGATTGATCGAATCGATGGATTGATGATGATGATAACATTGGTGAGGATACACAACAATGTAAGGATAGTGTTACACAAACACAAGGATTTGGATAGATAACCCAAGATGATGAGGGATTGATGATGATAACATTGTTGAGGATGCACAATAATGCAAGGATAGTGTTAAGAAACACAAGGATATCCTGAGATGATGATTTTATTTTATTTTTTATTGGATTTGATTGATCATGATTGATGAAGCTTGATATGGAACACAAGTTGTTTGAATGATTTCATGTGATGTTGACATGCAAATTAGATGTGACTGATATCGATTGTTTGGATCGATGTTCAATAAAAGATGAAGACTAATAAGGAATTTCTTCTCATCAAAATATGCCATGGGCTAGTGCTTTCAATTTTTGCTCACGAGTGGTGGAACAATTTTATTTCACATTTTCCAATGTTTGGATCACCGCATAAGTTCAAGGATATAGATCAAGACTTCTTCCTGAAGCAAGATGTAAATATCTGCCCCCAGTTTCTAGCAATGTAAGGATTGCCATGGATGGATGTTCAGATAGGTGTATGGATGGATGTATATGGTAGGTACGTAAAGGATGTCAAGGATTATCTTGCGATAAGATAAGATGTTCAGGCAAAGGAATGCTTCATTGGATAATGCTTCATGGCTCAAATAATGTTGCATAGGATAGGATTAATGAAAGCAGCCCATATCAAGATGTTTACAATAAGCAAGCATAAAGTGTGCCCCAAACTTTCATCAAGATCAAGATAACTTGGATGATGGATGCAAATGGATGAAAATGGATTGGATAAATGGTTTATGGATGAATGGATTTATTATGGATGGATGGAATACTGGATTTATTATGGATGGGATGAGATGCTTTCAACTAAAGTAATGCACGTAGATGCTCGAATCCACGCATGATGCATTTTTTCTAGGTTTTCATCATGGTCTTTCCCAAAGCACCACACATGTGGTTTTCACTAGAGGACAATTTTTTCTTTATTGTTTTCAATCCATTTTCTGATTTTTTTGGATTTTCATATATTCTGATTTTTTTAACTTTTTTTGGAAATATTTTAAGCTCATGTTGAATCACAAGGTGTTTCTGTTGTAGATGCCCCTATATTAATGTTCCATCGATATCCTGCTTGAAGAATTTGCTTTGCTAAGATACGTGCACTTGAATGCAACTTTTGGGATTCTTGATTTGTTTTGTCGATACTGAAGTTAACTTTGTCTCCATGCACACATTGTGATAGAGTGCCTTCAAAATCCTTATGATGAAGGGTCATTTCCAATACATGGTCAATTTGAGAATTGGATATCATGCGTGGAGGTGTGGATGAAGTGTGGTTAGGGATAGAAGATGGATTGGTTGATAGTTTGGAACCTTTGATTCTCCAAACTTGGGAAGATGACCAATGATGGGTGGATACAAAAGTGTGCATGGAATTAGGACCAACTGCTTGATACACTTTGTACATCACTTGAAAAGCCTGCTTTTGCTTTTGTGGACATCCTTGATGGATAATTTTCCCTTTTTTATTTTGCCCCATAGTTTCTTTGACTGATGGAGTTTGAAGGGATGATCTTTATTTGTATTCTTTGGTATCCATTTGTATTTTATTTTTCCTTCATGCTTCTCAACTTCTTTTTCTTTGATAACTTTCTTTGTGCTTTTGTAATGCCCCGCCAAGCAACCTCATAGGATACAATACATCTAACATTTATGGCACCAATTTTTTTTTTAATGTACTAACATACATCATAATAATCATATATCACATGATATGAAACTAAACATGAACTACATATAACAAATCCCTCAGGTTTACAAGACTGCATTACTGTTCACAACATCATTACATCACATGGATGGTAAGTATACACTAGTAACCATAAAATAACATGAACATGATTAACACATTAATCAAGGGTTACAATATTACAATGCCACTTCCCAAAATGAATGGGGAAGATACAATAAAATATAATGATACATTTGAAATGAAGGAGTACAAAGCTGCAATACTGGATCCACTTTTGGTACAACTCAGGAGTCACTGCAAGGTACAATTTCACACTTCTCGATCAATGATTGGAGACCCAATGGGGTGCATAGCACATTCCACCCAACCATGTGGACCCGAAGGCCCACCCCCCATGCTAAGAGATGAAAAGAAGGATCCCCAACAATAACCATCATACAGAACAAGGATACAAGACTTCACAACAAGATCCACAATAACATAAGGCAATCTCAGCACAAGATATAACCAACACAAGATGTGCCCAACATAAGGAATAACCAAATAAACATCAACATACAAATGCCAACATGTGCTTCCAGAGGCCCAAAAATAACATAGAGGGAAACAAAGCATACATGGTTGTTAAAGGAAGAGTGTCATTGCAATGTTGCATGGGTTACCCTGGCGAATCTTCCTAGGCCCTGGCCCCCAACTTGGGTTACCCTGGTGACCTCTTACGAAACCCGACCCCACATGTAATCCAATGTGGCATTGATTATCTTTCATAAGGACAAGACAATGATTTTTCCATTCCAGGCCTTCTCAAATCATCTCAAGCCCATACAAGCACTTGAGCCATGAGTGAGGCATTCACTTATATCTTGTTAATGTGTGATTCTATCCAAAACCCCTAATTAAATATTAACGTTTTCACTTAATTAATAAACTTCCAATGAGTTACCCTAGGACCTCTTCCGGGTCCCGGCCCCCATTGAAAGCCACTTCTCTTATGAACAACAAAAACTCAAAAGACACTATCAGGGTAAGCCCCCATGCACAACATATAAAGCCACGTGATAATTTGCATTAAGCAAGGCATACACCATTCTACACAAAATCTTCATAACGAAACTATTTTCAAGTGCAAGGATAAACCCATAACATCAAATAGATCATACGAGCAATAGTTCACAAAGAACCAAAAGTGAAGGCCAATAATAAAGCTACACCTTTCTTTCCCTTTCTCTGGAAGACTGATAAATCACTAAAACAAGGGTTTCCCAACAAGGTGGCAACAAAACTTGATCTCAAAATCAACATCAAACTCAAAGCCAAAAACAACCTCCATAAATAAATTCATCATAAACTCCAAGATTACACACAAAATTCACCACAAGAATACACTCAAACATTCCAAATTTTCCAATTTACCAACATGATATGTCATGCAACAACTATTCCAATAATGAAATAAAGACATACATGATAGATTAACCTGTCATTCATTAAGTAACTACAAGAGAATCAATTCTCATAAGGAAATTACCTTGAAATTCATCCTTGAAAAATAGATACTTATGAAACCTATCTAAGTACAAATTAAAGTATTTCAATAGAGAAATATGTCATATTATCTAGTAGCTAACCTTATAATAAGGGTGATATTTCTACCCTACTCCAGGTTTTAATCCAAGCCTACTAAACTTTCTTTTATTTAATAATCACTAAATAACCATCTTTAATGAACACTCATAAGTACATGAATGTGGTATAAGAAGTTAGATATCTCCTAAGTTGGTTTAACCATAAATGAAGACAGTAGTTTTATTTTCAAGTGCAGTAATTGTGATAGATTGTCAATAAAATCAAGGAAGAATCAAACAAGTTATTCGAACCTTGAAACTCCCTATTAAGTTCAAGTGATGCGGTTGAGAATGGTGGACAATGACAACAGAGAATATTTAAACCTATAAACTTCCTAATATGTACAAGTGTTGCAACAGAGATAGGTTGATAATGAAAATAGAGAGTTTATTTAAATCTATACACCCTACCATGTTCAAGTGCGCCACTATGACAGGTTGCAAATAGAATCAAAGAATTTATTTAAATCTATACAACATTCTATTTTCAAGTACAATAGATGTGTTAGGTTGCCAACGAAACAGGAAGGCTATTTATACCTCTACAGTCTGCTATGTTTAAGTGTTGTTGTTGTGACAAGATGCAAACGGTTATAGGGACATTAATTAAACTTAATTACCCTCCATAGTCTATACGTTGTAACAGAGATAGTTTGCCAATGGTTGCAAAGAGATTATTTAATTTACTACACCTTTGCAGTCTAAAAGTTTTAGCTGTGATAAGTTACCAAAAGTTTCAGGGAGGCTATTTAATTTTGTACAATACCTCAACTCTAAATGTTGTAACTATGACAAGTTACCATGTATATTAGAAAGTAAATATTGGAATTTGGAGATATCATCATTTACTTTCATTAATGTCAAATCCCAAATGTTATCCCCAAGACTGAAAGGAAGGAGAAAGTTGAGGTGCAAATACGTGACTTAAGAGTAGGAGAAATAATGTACAACTCTTTTTTTTTTAAACAAGACACTTTTCTGTTTGACATCAATTTTCTAGAGACGCACTCAAATTGAAGTTTGGAAATTAAAACTTCACCACGATCAATGGAAAGCTCTGTATTTTGTTAGTAAATGACAATATCTTATTTTCAACTACTGCAACTGTGATAGATTATCGGAAGAATCAAGCATTCTATTTAAATCTTATACTTCCAATATTATAAGGGAGCATACTTTACTGTTCATGGGAAGAGTAATGAATCCCGGGCCGCACACATTTATCAAAAGGGATTGAATTTCAAGTGAAGTTTGAGTGTTTAGGGTGGTAAAGCCGTTTCGGTAAAGAGCAGAGATTTTCTTTTTTTTCTACAGGAACAACATAATGGGTTCAAATAAAATGCAATAGAAAGAAGCATAGACAAGGTATGTATCATACTAAGACTTATATCTTTGACAAACTAAGCAGTTTCTAAAAACTAGAGACTAGAAGGCAGAATAAAGAAAATGGTTGGATACTCTAGCCATTGTCGATCTGGATCCTGCCATTCGACTAGCTATATGGAACATAGCACAATGCCTTCAAAACTAAACCAAACTCTTATCATGCTAGCCGTATGCCACAAGGAGATCATAAATCATTGATAGGCTGCACAGAAGGAATGTAATTGCACATCATACTACGGAATACAGAGTTATTTGACGCATGACTTACTTCAAACTGCAAGACACAATGAAGTTTATGTAACTGCTTAGTTCAGATTCAACAGGAACACAAAATACTATAATTTCATTCACAAAAGATAAGGTAGAGGACGAAACACCAGTAAGTTATTAGAAAATAAAAAGTGACAAGATCCAAGAAGATTGTATGGAAAAATTGATTGTGAGGACTACAGAACATAAAGGGGCTAGTTCAACCTTAGCCTTAGTAGGGAAAACATCATGCAGATCATCGATGGCTAAAGCAAAATACTGATTAGGGAGAGATAATCTGTGGGGTCTGCCAATGAAAGAAGAGAAACAAGGCACCGACCTGATACGCATCCATGAGGTCACCGGTGAAAATAAAGGACAATCATGATGCACAACACCACCCTCTAAGGTTGAAGAGACTTCCTAGCTAAAGCAAAAGAATCAATGTATTTCAAGATCACACTTCCACCCAAATAGAGAAGGCAGCGAGTTCATCTAAATACGATTATAGACTTAGAGCCAATAAACATTCAGCTATAAGCATCGAAATCATGGGTAAAAGCTACAATGTTTATAATACGAAAACCAAGTACATCGAATGTTCAAAAGGGAAGCTTGAAAGCACCGTAAGTAAGCACACATTGCAAGAAGTGCAAAATTACACAGGGTCAAGGATATAGTGTCAAATGAGAGATTTAACACAAGAGATAACCAAAATAGGTGAGTACCTTGAAACTTCCAGAGAGGGTACATTTCATAGAGGTAACACCAAGTTCCACGATTGTTCTTGCCTCTAAATGCGTACCCTACATAGGGTTGCATGTTGGCCTTGCATTTTGATCTCCTCTGAGAATGATGTGAAGAAGGATGTAACTGGAATTGGAATAGTTGAAGGTTTTATGACTAAAACAACCAAGTCTTTCACATGCAACCACTCCCTTTATTCCATCGAATGCAACCATCCCCCTCTTCCCAGATAGGCCTCCTCTATCTTTATCAACAAAATGGTTGAGAAACCAGAAAAGTGCCTCATTCCAAGCCTTAAATCGTGCCAAAGCTAAAGTATAATTGAAATTGATTCCACATCCAATTCACATGCATTAGTTACAACTAGTAAACAATTAAAGATATTCCTTACTACCATATGGACGAGGCCCCATTCTCTAGACAAGAGGCAGTTACAAGAAGGAATGTTGTATTCTAAATTTAGTTTGCATGGTGTGTTAATTAGGGAGAGTGGTTTGTTTGAGTGGTGGCACATGCAAACATGCTCCATTAATTGCTATTAATAACCACTAAATGCCTATCACCCGATAATACCTACTATTTTTTTTATTCTTTTAGATAAATTCTAATTTATTTCAATTTAACCATTAATAATATTTTATTAATAAATTTTATTTAAATTATCATATTACCTCAAACACAAAATAAATCAATGCCAAACAACTCTTAAATTCATAGCAAGGCAAAAAGCATCACATGACGACACAAATGGACGGGCACTACATCTTTGATTCACATCCTTCATTTGATATTGGTCCCAATTCGTGGATGGGGTGATGGGTGGATGAAGATTCATGACGTGGCTAGTTGTAGTATTGACATCAGTTTCACCATAAGGATTCTTTGTGCTTCCTATGTTGACATTTTCTTGAGATGAAGTTTCCCCCAGTATTGTGGAAGTAGTACCTTCATGCTTAGATTTGTCTTGTTCTAAGAGATCTTGTTTATAATGCATTCTCTGATAAATGACCATCGTAGGTGGCATTTCAATTTGCTGCTCTGCTAACTCTAAATTATATTGTTTTGTCTAACTTGTTTCCTTGAGTAGATAATGTTGGATATCCTCATACCTGATTTCCTCAGTCTAAATTTGGTATATATCTAATCCATATGTTGACAACTCTATTTGACTATAAGAATCAATAACCTGCTCTTTTTGTGTAATAATGTCAGGAGTAAAGGGATCCTATTTTGAATGAAGATCATCTACATGTCTATCCATAGAAAGCATCTCATGGGTAGATAGAGGAGTATGTGCTACATGGATATGATCATCTTGCATAGATAGGAGAGTGTCCATTAGATCATTATAGTATCTTGAAGATACAAATTCTTGATCTTGAATGATTTCAAAGTTGCTTTTGACATGCCTTGGATCAATTTCTTGACATGGGTCAGTTTCAAAGGATGGATTGCTTACAAATGCTTCTTGGATGTCATCATTATACATGGCAAGTGGTTCAATATCCTCAAGTTTTGAGTTCAAGGTTCCTTCAATACCTATAACCATGAGGTCAAAGGGTGTCAACATGTCTTGTAAAGGACCATTGCTAGACTTTGGTGAAAGATGTTCATCATGATTTGGAATAAATCTTTGAGATATGTCCTCTAGCTCATTAGGAAATGTAGAGACATTTTTCGTCATGATCATTGGTCAATGGATCATGCATTATGTCAATAGGATCGAATAATCCTAACAATCCTTGAAATAGGTCACTAAAAAGTGGCTCTTGATGTATGGTGAGTTGATCATCGAATGGGGTGGAAACATCTTCAAGGTACTCATTGATGGAGAGATCTTGATCATTGTTTTCAACAATTGTAGGAAAGAGATTGTGAATTTCTTCAACCATAGGGTCAAGTGATGTTGAGATTTCTTCAATTGGATCATTGTTGAGTATTGTTGGTGGATTTTGATCATGATTGAAAAGTGATTCTTGATGTATGTTAGTTTGATCATTTGATGAAGTGGAAACATCTTCAAGGTGTTCATTGATGGATAGATCTTGGTCATTGTTCCCAATAGTTATCATTTTTCATGTTTGTGCTTGTGTTTGTTGGGAAGTTTGAGAGGCTTGGGAAGATTGAGAGGCTTGTTGCACTTGTTGAGCTTGTGCTGCTTGTTTCTTGGCTAGATATTGTTGGGTGGTCTTTTGGTAGGCTTGGTGAGCTTTTAGCACAATGTTATATTGTATTGCTACGTTTGGTTTTGGTGGTAGTGGTCGTGGATTTGGAATTATGTTGGATGTGGTGACAAGTGGTTGAGATACTTTTGGAGTGATTGCGAGGGTTTGAGATATGATGGGTGTGATAGGGGTGGATGGAGTGATCAAGGTGATAGGAATGGTCGGAATGACCAAGGCGATAGGTCCTTGGGAGACCATATTTTGATTTTTCAAGATTGATGTTGTCATTTGATTAGATACCATATGTTGGTGTGATGTCAATGGTATATTCAAAGGATTTGATGTGATGGCTTGATTGGTGTTTGGTGGATTTATTTGGATGGATTGATTGGTGCTAGGTAAAGGGGGAAGCCCTAAACCAAGGAATGATGTTAATATGGGTAATGGTGGTGGAGATGTCTCTTGGCGTAATGACTCAACTATTTTGGTAAGTGTAGCAATTTTATCTCGCTAAATTTGATCTTCATTTCGATCTTGATTCCCTTGATATAGTTGATTTAGTTTTTGTTCAAGCAGATTTAGGATGCATACTTTTGGTTTTTGAATGGGATCATGGACAAATTGATTTTGGACATTACTCAGATTTGGCATGATAGGGTGAAATTGACCATTATTGATGTTTGGAATATTCATATGATTTGCAAATGTATCCATCCCAAATTTTGTTGGATTCATGTTTGGAAATCTTGTACTTGGTACATTCTCATTTGGCATGTATGGGTTTGGTGGAATGATGTTGTTCATTTGAAGGCTCATGCATTGATTATTTGGTTGCTGGATTTATAGGTTTGGATTTAAATATACCATTGGGAAAGGTGTCTCAAACTTTGATTTGGGCATACTCACATTTGTTGTACTATTGAAATTTGTCGAAGGTAATGATCCCATGTATGGTTTGTATATATGTGAGTGTTGATAATCAATCAGCATTGTAAGGCTTTGATAGCTTAGTTGATTTGGATTACTCATGATATATGGATCAAGTTTGTATTCCATGTTCTTCTTGTGTTTTGACCCTATTGCAAAAGTGACCTCTAAGGTTCGTAGGACCAATGACGAGATGAAGGATGAAAGGGGGAAATGATATGAGTGTTGAATGTTTAGGTACTTTGTATTAATGCTAGACTTAGGGTTTGATTTTGATTGGTTTGATTGGGTAATGAACTTTTAAACCCTAAGATGTTAGATGTTATATTAGGATGAACTTGTTCAAAGGGGTGCTAATTTAATTAAGTGTGTGAGGAAGGATTCATCCAAACACACCCAACTAAATAAATGATTTTGATTTGATTTAAGGATGTTCCCAAGTCTAGATAATGATGTTTCCAAAGCTCTAAAGTTGTTTGGTGAGATGATTTGTTGATAGATATTGGGAATTTGGATGAAGTGTTTGATTTGATCCTAAAAGAACCTAGGAATGATTTGTTTATGAAACCAAGATAGTGAAGAACATGTGTCTCTCTAAGATTAATTCAAAATTAAAAGACCAAAAGATGCCAAGCACATGTGTGGGGTCCAATTGATTCAATACTTTTTTAATGGATTCATTTTATCACAAAAACTTCTTGATGAGGTTTTCAATTGAATGTCCAATGTCCTAATTTTATTTCATCCGACAAAATGCATTATGCAAGAATCAAGGAAATCAAGGCAAAGGTTTCCTAATGTTGACCTTAGTAAGAGAAAATTGAGATGAAATCCAAATTTTTAGAAGCCTCTAAGGATACAATCCCAAGGGAAAGAAATAACATGTAAAAATTTTCAAGGATATTTTCTTCTCCTAAAGGGTTTGAGATTTGATGCTCATGTTGAATGTTGGTTTTCCAATGTTTTTGATCAAAGCACTGTGTTTTCAAACTAACTCACAAGCAATATAGCACCCTAGATCAATTGGTATAGTTTTCTTAGTGGGCTTGCCTCATGCCCTTCGTAGAAGAAGAGATTATTTTACATGCAACCAAGGAAAGAGCATAAAAGTATGTTAAGAATGAAGTCTTAACCTCTATACTTTAACCAAGATCGGACATGGCAAGTAACTTCTTGGAATCTAAGTTCCAATGCACCAATTTGATAAACTTTGTGAATGAGTTAATAGGCCACTACAAACAAGGGTTTTATTTCGGACTTTTCATTCATGGAGATTGACCCATATGGGAAGAGTCCCCTTTCAGATCCATCTTGTTAGAATTAACCACGTGATATTGGTGTTTACTCTAATACCCACATTTATATCTTGGTTGGAAATACTCTTGCCTTTAGAGTGTTACCAGCTGAGTAGTTCCCTTGGGTGAGTACTTTTTCCCCAAGGAAAGCCCTCTAAGATAGACAAAATTGAATAAACTTATTCATAGTTTGATCAACCCTTGTTTAGAAACAAGTGGAGAACACATGCAATAAGCTCACTCAAACTCACACAAGATTCTGTTCAATTTTTAAACCCAAAATGAAGTGTGGAGGAAATATTTTATGCAACTTAATGTCATAAAAAAGAATTTAGATTCTCAAGATTGCCGTGAAGCGCGAGAGAAGTGCATATGCCTTTTTAGATGAGATTACTTTGAATAAGAGATTATGAAACACAAAAAAAACATGTTCATTTCAAGCCTCACCACAATGATGAATTCATTTTTAAAGCACCAAGCTAAATCTGAAGTTTGTTTGTTCAATTTCTTTAGCCAAAAAGTAAAGACTAGTTAGTTTCTAGGGTTCAATTTTAACCCAACTTTAAAAACAAACAATTATCTAGTTGGATTAAAACATAAAATTAAAGCAGTAAATGGAGGCTCCAAGCATTAAAAAATTCTTTTGAATTTCAATCTTGATGTTCAGTTCTTCAACTCCAATCTTGCTTTTGTTTTCACGTGATTTCAATGTGTGATTTTGACGTCATCCTACAATCATTGCAAAGTTATTAGAAATGGGAAGTATACACATATTGTAAAAATACAAAGATGCATAACGAATGTTAACTATTGTAAAAGTAAAAACATACATAAGGCATGTTATCTATTGTAATGCAAACAAAATGGCCAAGGCCAATGAAGTTGATTCAAAAATAAACACCAAAGTAATTTCCATTTGCATTCACTTTTATGAAAGGACCGTTGATTTCAATACTTCATACACAAAATATTTCCCTCGGTGAGCTTTAAACCACAATGATAGATTAGTGAATATTTAAAATTTATGACAAATATCACTATCATAAACAATTTCAAATATTCACTTCAACTTTCCAAAACTTATGAACTTTTGGTACCAGTATGTTTTATTGAAAGATATGTATATGGACTTTATGAGTAGATTTTGGAAACAAAATCTCAAGTGTTTTACAGAAGCGAACCAATGCTTTGACTATGAATAAATGCTTCCTTTTTGAGCTAATGAAAATTTGAAAAGATAGTCAATAGTTGTCTTTAAAGAAAAAGAACTTTTAAATGAAAGCATTTGGCAGGTGTAAATTCAAACACTCAAACTTTTTGCAGCATTGTAGTTGATCACGCCATAGTGGGAGCTTTTAAAACAGAGTACGAACATCCTTCAAAGCATAGATCATGAAGTTAGTTTGTCAAAAAAAGATGTAGTAATTACAACCTCCATGGTAGATATACATGCAATCGTGGAAGTATAAACAAGGTGCATTAACTGTTTGACTAAATCCTTCAATACAAGTGGCGGCACATAAAATGTAGTGAATAAATGGCAGCGAACAAAGATGGAGGACAGCGAATTAAAAACATTCAAGCAACTACATTTAGTAGGTATAGAACTACACCATAAAAATCATTTGAAAGGTTTAAATGCAAATTTCAAGTGTAAAGCCAAATTCTATTGTTCTCTGTCAGCACGTATTGACTGTGATATAAAAGGTATATTAGATAGAAAAGGCATCATTTGCGTTAGCTTCAGCCGCTTGTCATTTACCTTTCACTTAATTTCTTCCGCCCTAGTAATATTTTTCTAACTCCACCAAATTTCTTCCAAAAAGACAGTCTACGAAGAATAAAAGTTTATTCCAAGTCTGCAAATAATAATTACTTCACCAAAAAGTTAGACGGATGGATGATTATCAAGCAAAAGATGAGGATATATAATTAGCTAGTGCAAGTCTTGAACAAAGGTTGCATCCCTGTGAATGACCGTTGAAATGACTGAACAAATGATAAGGAACATTTATAGCTGTAAGATCGACCTTACAAGAAATGTCACGTAGTTGAAGGATAGGAGTCTAAATGTAGACTTTAAAAAACCATATTCAATGTACAAAGACACAGAGAGAATGCATCCCCAAATCTGCTTTATATTGCTTGACTTGAAGATCATGAGTTATGATAGCAGTTTATGAGGGTGAAAAAAAGCTTTGACAGAGATCTTATGACAGAGATACAACATGATTCATGTCCATTGTTCGATGGAACTGGTGGAGAGGTGACAAGGACAAGTGAATCAATTGACTCACAGTTAATATGACATAAACTTTATCATTAAAAACAAGTCACCTTGAAGTAAACTTCTTTTTGCATTTCCATCATATAACAATGGCACCTTGAATGATCCACTAAACTTGACTAAAAAATGTTATCAAAGCAAAATAAATACTACATTGTACCAGTGGTGGGTCAAATGAATAATCAATTAATGGACACACATAGTACACAACAAAATCAAAACAAACAGTTATGGAAACAAAAACATGAATATTATCTTGTAAAAATATTATAGATATGACATACGCGACCTATTAATGAGGAGATTACAAACATGCAAAGGCTCTATATGCAAGGAATCCATATTCAAAACCCTTTTCAATGCTCTATCATAACATAAGGTTTGATAATTCTATCACTAAGCTCCTAGTGGCATTTCCTAGTCTGAATTTGATGCATAATAAGTAGAACTGGGAAACTCGGTGACAAAAACTTAGAACATCATCCAAGGTGAAAACCCAATACCATGCCCAAGATAGAATGAGTTTCAATGTGCCATGAATTCTGTTTAATCATCCTCAATCAGTTCATAATACATTTTCTTGTTGGCAATGACTTACTACATTTTTGTCTTGCTTATAGAATTAGGTGTGTACACAAACATCCTTTGTGTGAAACTCAAATACTGTGGGAAGATAGGAATTATTTGTGCACCCTTAAAAAATTATGTGTGACGCTCTATAGTCACTGTGCAATCAAAATAATCCTATGCACACGCATAAATATTCAAAAAGATCCCTTCTACAAGAATAAAATAACACTTGCACAAAACTACATAAAGCACAAGATAAATAAACAAATTGCACAAAAAAAACTTTTTTGTGGATGCACAAACAAATTTCACAAATTTCACAAGGGCCCTCCTTCTAGCACCATTTTGTGGTTGCTAAATCTGAATTTACCTCAAATATAAAAAAAAAAACATTAGAGTTATTAGCAAATGAAGTAAAACCAAACTAAGCAAACTCCTATGAAATCTTGAATCATGCTTCATAATGCAATCAAAAGAACAAAATATCAAATGAACTAAGTGAAAGCATAAGGAAGCAAGAATCAAACTCTATCTCATATTGGATTCGTGCTTCTATGGAAAGAAGCCCTTTCCCAATCCTTGCTTAAGCTCCATGATGAAAATTCTATGAAGAATGATATGGAATGCTAAGATGATATGGATTCAAATGACAATGGTGCATTTGTGCTTGAGATTGTGGAGGATTAAACCAATGGAGTTGATCATTATTTATAGAATAGAATGATATAATAATTCCAAACATGGAGGATGTGGGACTAAAAACAAGCCAGTGAAAAGTGGCCACTTGTCAACTTGTGATAGGATGAGGAATGAGCACATTTTGGTCAATGTGCCAAAGAGAGGGAGATTTCAAATTTGAATTTGACAGTTAATGCTGAGCTTGACCTTTGCAAGGGACATGTAAGAGCCATGTAAGAGCTCATAAATGCTTTTTTGGGTGTACATGTCCACTTCTTTTTGAATTAAACTTGAGGGAATATTCGTGAAAGATGCCATGTTGAGGGAAAATGCTAATTTTATAAATGAATTAAAATGATTTATTGGTGCAAGTGGGAAAATATAGAGGATGTGATGGGTGGTTAGGTTAGGTTAATCGGGATTAGATTAACTGAATGATGATTAGATGCTTTGACCCCTTTTACTTGAATATTTTGATTTATTTAAATCAAAAAGGGATGAAAGGTGATTTCAGACTTAATTAAATAAAGGTTTGATTTATTTAATCAAGGAGGGTGATGTTAGGATCAAGTTGATTTATTTAATTCAAATTGATGACTTTAGGAGATTAATAAATAAACTTGATTTATTTTCCTAATCGAATGCATTATGCCAATTTTGCGTCTCTACAATACCCAATGATACCACCAAGAAGAAGACCACTTAATGAAACATAAAATATATTCTAAGATCTCTAAAATCATGATTCTAATGTATGCCCCCACTTTACAAAAATTGCACACACCGTGCTATGTGAAATTACATTAAATTACCAAATGATTAATGCTAGCAATAAGGAAGACATGAGAGATTATTTGGAAAGCCTTATGCCACTTCATATGTTTCCGAATAAATCTACATCAAGAGGAGGGGTTTCCCCCAAAATGAAATCCTAAAATCACACATAGGAGATCCATGGATTAGAGGTTAGCATGTTTCTTTACTAGAATGATATTATAGAGCTTGAAAACATGATCATTCAATAAAATAGCTCATGAAATAGGAAGAATGACACATAGAGAGCTGAAAAAAAGAAAATTATTTTGGGTCAACACAGAAGAGACCTAAATGTCTTGATGCCTTGCTTCATGCCCGAAAGGAAAAACTAAGATGAAAGAAAAGATAATGGTTTATGACATATAGAAGAATGAAGGTACAAATATAGGAATGAACATGAAGACACATCAAATATAATAGTAGGGGGATCACAATACACAAATTCAATCACACAAAAGGAACATGAAAAATAAAATAAAGAAAATAATAGTAAGGAATATGTGAATCAACCTATAGCAGGTTGTCTCCATCCCAATCTTGTTCATAATATGTGGAAGGTGGAAAACTAGCCCAAGAGACAACATCAAGTTCCAAACTAGCACAAGGCTATCTACCTCCTTCCCCCACAAAGTTTCAGACAAGGATGATTGAAGATAAGTGGTGAGAATGAGCTCCTTATGATGTTCAATCAATGCAATACATTGTAATAGTTAGTATGCTATGATCCTACAACTTTCACATTGAAAGGAGCAAATTTCATGTAATTTCTATCCAATTATGTTAGAAATGTTAGGAGAAAAATAACAATACCATCTTTAATGCATAACACTCATTAGTAACATGCTAAGAGTTCTATCATATGAACAATAATTCATGTTCTTAGGCTTATTGATTCTATTGGGAGGTGGAAATTTAATCTATCCTAGATGAAGAAGTTATTCCTTTGTTTTCCAATTTCTATTTTAGTAAGTAGGAATGGAAACTCTTTGATTTTATAAGGTTTGGATTTCTTACTTGTTTGAGAAGATTGTTGACATGGATTTAAAGGAGGACCTAAAATTATCCTTTCATCCTTGTGATAGATTTTTTCATTATGATGGAGGACACTTGTTTCCTTAGAAGATGTGAAGAGAGGAGGATATTTATATCCTAGTCCTTTAGTATCCTCAATTGGGATTTGTTCTAACAACTTATGAATCGCATGCTCATTTATTGTGTCACATCCTTGTTTAGCTTAGTTATTAATTCCTTGGACATAAGTCTCTTCTAGGTTGATGGGTGTTTTGGTGAATTTATTAACATAGGATGGATGGGTATACACTTGGTTAGAGGAAGTAGGTTCACTCATGGTTGAAGGTTTGATATGGGTTTTTAATTCAATCCCCATATGTAAAAGAGAAAACATCTATAATGGTGGAATAGGAGGAGGTGTTGGTTGTTGCATTGAAGGGTAAAATGATGCATTGTTCTCAAGGTTTTCAAGGAAATAATGAATGAAATTATGCATGATTTCATCATCTTCACCTAAGATTTCAACTTCATGAGGAAATTTATTAGGGGTTGGTTGAGCATGATTAGGTTCTATTGCATTAGGATCATTACCAAACACATAGTTTGTAACATCAACTAAAGATGTTGAGGACTACCATATATCACCAATAAAAATGTCCATTATGAAAGAATAAAATGAAATTCAAAAAGATCAAAAAAAAAAGATTTTGAGAAAGATAATTTTTTGATTATGTTATGCAAAAACCTAAAAATTATTTCTTTTAGATACAATTTGGAATTTAAAAAATGCATTGAATTTGAAAAATTAAGCTTAATATGAACAATTTTAGATAAGAAAATTTTGGAAACCAAAACAATAGGCTAAATACATAAACATAAAAGGAAAAATCAGTGATTTTAATGCTAAAAATTTGACTAAAATCCCTAATCAGGGACTCATTTACCCATGGGTGAATGGGTCTCACTTTAAGGTTTTTAAAAATCATTTTACATGTTTTTGAGATGATTTCTATGGTTTCAAATTCTAGTTTTAGATAGAAAGTTACATTTTTAGATTTCTCTAAAATGAGGCCTAAATGTAAGTACAAAATAGTTCTAAATGACAAGAAAAAAGACCTAATTTGAGATGCAATTTTGATTCAATTTTTTGATGTAATTGAGTAATTATGTAGTATTATGTAAACACTATGCAAAATGACTCATATTTTTGAATTTTCTAGATTTTAAAGTATGCAAAAATTGAAACATAAAACCCTAAATGAGATGAAAATCATGTTAGGGTTAGAAGGCATATATCTAACAATTAAATGGAGATTTGATAAAAAAATGGAGAAATAAAACACAAAAAATTATAGCAGAAACAAGACAACACAGAGAATTTAATGCGGTTCACCCAATCTAGGCCACATCCATAAAACTATAGCCATCCAATGATTTTATTATCTAGTGTAAAACATATTAAAACCTCGCTAACAATTCCCTACTGCAACTTCCATTCAAATCACTTATAGAAAGTTTTTTAGAAGCATCAAGAAATAGGGTTCTACAAAGTCTATTTTTTTATTTAGTTAGTGACAAAGCAAAAACATGAGAAATTTTTTTTTCTTGGGGGCTATCACCTTTGCACCCCCACTTGGGGCCTGACCTGGCCCCAGACCCTGGCAAGGATACATGAAGAGTGTATAGTATAACATGATTAGTCACCAAGTACCAACAAATTAATGAAATGCAATGAAAATGAAAGAAAAACCTGGATCTAGGGTTGAAAATGGCTTCCAAATCAACAAGTTATGATGCTCAAAAGTCAAGTTCACTAGAATGAAACATATAAAAATAAGGAGAATGGTTTATGAGAGGGTTCAACAAAATGATAATAGATAAACCCATTTTCCTTCATTTCATTAGGAAATTAGATCCTCACAAAGAATTGACTAACAACCCTTAGATGAATCAATTCAATATGAGAATCTTCATATTTCCTTATGACTAAAGGATGGGGGTCAAGGCCAAACAACACTTTGGGGAGAAAAACTAAAAATATTAAATCAATTCAAAAATGTAATCTAGCACCTAAAACAACAATATTAAACTTAGTATTTGTAGAACTAGAAAACCAAATGAAAATTTGAGAATGACAAAAATATATGTACCTATCACAAAAAATGCTTTCTATAAGTTGATATGAGATTCATTAACTTGTGGACCTCAATGGTTCCAAGTATAGGGTTTTCAACAATCTTTTAGGAACCTCTTTGTGCAGATATGTATCCTCTAATCATTTAGGTTTCAATGTCAAAAAGTTGGAAATCAAATTTGTAGGTTAGATTATGTGATTTGAAAACTTTGATAACTTTTGTAACTTTTACAACTTTGTGAATATTTCACTTTAAAAGGTCTTCAAGTCCACTTCAACCTAAATATAAAATCACACACATAAGAGAGAATTTTTTTTTTTTTGTGAATGGGGGTTTGCCTTGGTCAAACCTCATTTTGGTAATTAGACCTTGAATTGAAATAATACATGAAAGGGGGAATGAACAATGAAATTTTTTATGTTACCACTCAACAAATCCTTGAATGAAACCTTGATAATGGACATCTTAGGAAGTCTGCAACATGCATTAAATGGATGAATTGGATGTGGATCTTGAAACTTGAAAAAATTATTTGAATACTTAAACTTTGATCTTGAAACCTACATAAACATGTTAGCTCCAAAAACATCCATGACACAAGAAGACTTTAACATGATGAATAGATCTTGAATGTTTCAATAATTCTCTAGTATATTTTATCTTAAATTCCCTTTATCATCAACCTTTTTATACTTTTTCTTTCATCAAAATTATAGGTGAAACTTAGTGAAATAACCTTGTCTTTATAGGTATGTATCCTTAATTTTTTGAAATTTGACTATCACAAGCCAACATTGAATAATGGATTTGAAAATGTTAAAATACCACCAAAATAGAATTTCAATTTAGTTCCAAAGGTCTAGGGAGGACCCTCTCACCCATGGTTGAATGGGTCCTAGGTCCCTATTCCTAGAACACATATTGCTCAGGGTAAAGTGTTATGTTTAGGAATTAATTATTGTCAAGATTCCACTTAGAAAAATGCAATTAATTAGGCTTTTAGATGAATGATAGGACTTATTAAGTCACAATTAAGCTCAATTTAATTAAGAGGTCCAAAATAAGTGTGAAAATTTAAAGGGCTACATTTATCAACACTAAATTAAGGCACTATTAAGTTCAATTTAAATTAGGAGGGCTCAAAAAAGTAAGAAAATGTAAAGGGTTACATTTTTCTACACAAGAATAACCTAAATTGATTGAATTAAAGTAGACAAAACAACAAACTGTAATCAATTGGAGAAAAAAGTAGGCTTCACATAATGAATTTTACCCATTAATAGCTATGAATGATGCATTCAACTTGAAATAAAATTTATTAGAGCCCAATAATCATTAAAAAGTATGGAACAATCAAAAGTTAGCTCCAATAATCCTTGAAGCTAAAACAATTGTAGAGTTGATGGTGGGGACCTTTAGGTTGAGGAAAATCTAAATAAATATGATGGGTATCTTGTTGTTGTTCTTGAATATATTGTAATAAAGTTCCTCAAGAAATTTTAAGACTAAAAAATTAGAGATATTGAATATGGCGAATAAAAAACCTAAAAGATGAATATAAATTGTAAAAGGCATTACTTTCTCACTTCCAAATAGTTTTGATAGAAATTGGTAAAAATAGTTAGGGGGCTATTCAGGCCTATGTATTTGTTTTTACTTTCTTTATAAAACTATGTTGATTTTGTCTCAATGATACTATAGTGACAAGACTATGTGTTGGCATTACCTTGATTAAGGGATGGACATGTAATCATGGCTATGATATCAAGTTGTAGAATCCAATATTTGAATGCAACATCAATGTGTGCTTGCACTAGTGAATAAATTACAACACAACTGTGTACAATGAGATCCTTGCATATATAGAAAAGATAGAGGAAGTAGGACTAAATGAATGACTACCCCTATAATTTATAACATATGTTTGTTAATAATGACCTTATTTATTATGAAATTATGAACCATAAAATTTTTACAATATATTTTACCTAAAATTTACCAAATTTTCTTAGTAATATGCTCCTTATGAGCATGCATTAGAATAGAATCTAGCAAGACTAGTTTTACAAGTCATTTAGTTTTATAGTCCATTATGCCATATATATTAGAATATTGAGTATATAATTCATCTATTGTAACCCATAAATATTTTTCTATATAAGTAATTCTTCCATGTGCATCTTTCATAGCTTAAAATTTATTTTAAGAAAAATTTCTATCCAAATTCTCCCTAATCTAATTTTCATAAATATTTCCTAGAGTAAGATCACACTCTTCTCTTCTATACACAAAAAATCAAATTAGTTAAGGAAAATAAAGAACTCAAAAATTAGAATAATAATTAATAAAACTTTGATATTACTTATAAGGAAGAAAAGCCAATGCAAACAATGTTCTACAATAAACCTAGAGAGAAGTTATTTAAAATATATATGTATATATATAATATAATTATTTTAAAAAAATAAGACCCTTATATAGAATAATAAATAATAGAAAAAAATAAATAGTAATTTATGCAGATAAAACCTTTAGATAAAAAATCAATCCTCTAAAGTGACTAAAAATTGTATTTAGCAATAGGATTAGCTGAAAAAATACTAGTAGCACAATTATTAATAGGAATACAATGAGTGTCAATAATGACATGGTGTGATGGTTGAATTTTTGTGTGGTTATTATTTCCATCAAGGTTCAAACCCTATTGGGGTGTAATTGTTGAGGATTTATATTGGGGATGAGGTCCCCCATTTGTGACCTCATCAATTTGTATCTCCAAGCCAAAAGCATTTACCCCTATTAATAAATCAATAGGAATACAATGAGTAGTCAATACAATAAATTAAACTCCCAACCATAAATTTATAGAACATTCATACAAAAACGTAGCAAATAAAAACTCAAAAGTATGAGAAAATATAACTCATCAATGTGGTACCTAAATTTTGTCATAATTTCCAATAGTCACATATTACACATGTCACAATACAACAACATAAACTCTCAACCATAAATTTATAGAACATTCATACAAAAATGTATCAAATAAAAACTCAAAACTATGAGAAAGTATAACTCATCATTGTGGGGCTTGAATTGAGTCATAAATTCCAACACTTGAAATCATGGAGAATCAACTTGACCAAAATTTATAGATTACTTACACTTTTCTTCATTCATCATAGATCATATCTCATTCTCCAAAAGAAGCACTCCATTTTAGCATCCATGATCTCCTCAAAATATACTTATGCCATGTCTCCTTATAAAGCATGTGATTCCAATGTAAATCCTTTTGAGTTTACTATCTAACACATCAGATCTATCATAAAATTTGTGACAGCAGGATTCCAAAAATGTAGGGTATCTCACATCTCCTCAAGATGTTCCTATTTAATTACTTACAATTCAAAATATTGACATATGGCACATTAAGTTCCAACTCAAAGCAGGATGTATAGCTTTTTATTTAACACTTTAAAATATAAAAAATAAATAATTAAATAATAACACTACTAAGAACTTACAAAGGTTGAGATAATTTAATTCTCAAAAAAATTACCTATCAAATAATTTTTATGATGATCATCTATAAATAATTTAAAAAACATATATATTATCAAAAATGAAATTTATATTTTTATAAAATTCTATATAATATGATTACTCTATCCAAATTTTATTTGTCATAAGAAATAAATTTTTGATATTTTCAATTGTATTTTTTTTTTTTTAAATGAAAATTAACAAAACAACCATCAAATTTATCCCTCACAAAAATATAGAGTTTCAAACATAAATCTCAAAATAAAGCTATACATAATTAATTTACAAATTTTAGTTTCTAATGTAATTGTGTAAACAAAATCTAATGTTCATATTTTAAAGGTCCTACTTTTCTAGACTTTAACTAATCATTTTTCACATAGAAAAATATTTTCCACTTTCAAACTTTCAAAAAAAATATTACATTTTAAAATTTAAATAAAATAAATTAAATTGTACATTTATAGTTTCAATGGAGCTTTAAAATGATAGATAGACATTCTATGAATGAATCTATTTTAGGTAATTTGTAATAGAATAAAACATTAATTTTGATTGCGTGTTATATCTATAATATTTATGATATACATTAGACTTAATATATATAATCTAGATTTATTTTTAATCCTTAATTAATTTAATCTCTTTTATGCATCCTAAGGGCATTCCTTAAGGGCGTGGCCATTGAATCTGGAGAAACATTTGCCAGTATAAAGCAACGCCTATAGTGTAAACGTCCTTTAACAAGCAACCGAATATTATTGTTCGAATTTCTGCACACTCTTGATTACTTGTGAAAGAGTACAGCCTCATATATCATTTAAGAAGAAAGAGTTTAATGGGATTTTTGAAGGAACTTCCTGAACAAATAATTAGAGACATCTTACTAAGAGTGCCATACAAATCTCTATCAAAGGTTAAGAAGTATTTCGAACCTTGCAAAGACACAACAGAATGCTTCCAGTTTTATCGAGATAGAATTCACATTGGAAGGTCTCAGAAATATATATGTGCCCTCCAGGATGCTGGGATATCTATATACGACCCTGATGATCAATCATGGGAACTGCTTGCTCCTCTTCCCACCGGATTTGAAGTCGAATCGATTAGTCAGATTCTGTGTGTTAATCATAAGATTGTTTTACTGGGCTTGATACATAATAGAAATATTAGAAGTATTTTGATATATGATTTACTATCTCGTACATGGAAGCAAGGCGCTGAAATGCCAACGGCCAGAGCTATATCCCCGTTTGCATGTTGTCCTTCACCTGAAGGATTAATTTACGTTGCAGGAGGAATTGACATATATAATTTTGATAGTGAACTCCGTGAAGCAGCAGTCTACAATGTCGATGAAGACAAGTGGGGGCTTCTTCCTGAGATGCCGCGAGAAGTTGGCGTGTGTAAGGGTGTTTATATTGAAGGAATGTTTTATGTCATTGGTTTGTTGAGAGAGAATAATATAACTCAAAGATATGATCCCCACACAGGAGAATGGACAACAATAGTGAATATGTATTTGAACGGTTTTTTCGGCATCAATGTTCTATATGCGTTTGGACAACTAATTGCGTATGCATGCTTTCCCTCAATAATAGAGCAATATGATTGGGACCGAAATGTGTGGAGAGTAATTGATGACTTGCCTGAACATGATTCCTTTGTTCGTGCCACAGTCTGGGGTGATAGAATTTTCTTCTGCCAATATAAAAATCCTTCTGTACTTGTAGAGTATCCAGTTTTTTATATGTATAAACCTGGAGCAGCTCTGTCTGAGAGGTGGATTTCTGTTAACATTCCACGAAATATTCCGGTAATGAAAATCATATCGGTTAACACAATAGAAATTTAAAATGTCCGTAGCTTCTTCATTACTATACCATTTAAAATATATGATTATTCAAAATAGACTTGAGATATGTATTCCTTCGAATGCTAAAATTGGTGTTCTACTATACCATTTTATGCATATGTATCTTTAAAAACTCTTAAATATTAATTTTAAAATTATTTGATTTTATTTATATTGGTTAATTTATTTTTATTTTAAAAAAGTATATTTTTATATTTAATTTTATATATATATAAAAGAGTCATTCATAATGAGAAGAAATTCACAAAATAGAATAATGAGTATAGTTCTTTTGACTATGATTATAACAATTCTAGGATGAATGTCTATCAATGGAGTTAATTATTACTATAAGAGGTGATCCTATTCGAGATGAACCAAGCAACATGTTTCAAAAAAATGAGATGTCTAAGAAGTATGAAGAAGGCTACAAAATAGCCAATGGCATGAAAATGCATTCAATTGACAAAAAAAAATGTTGTATTTTTATTTTATCACCTAAATGGTGTAGCTAGCCATGATTTGGTGTGGAAAAAACGATTAATGCATGAAGTGTGATTTAATATTTATGAGGTCACCAAAAGTTCTATTTTGATTTATGTATCTACCCTTAACCCTATTCCATGTGTGTGTGAGTCCATTGAAGTTGGGTGTTAAGTCATTGCAAGTGCTCTTATAGTATGACAAAATTCTTACTTTTGTACTATTTATCCATGTTTGTGTTATGCTACTTGGATGAATCCTTTTTAAGTTATCTATCAACCCTTGGTGCTTTTCAATTTTCTATTATACAGGGTTACAACTCAAGTAATATGTCTAGGAATGTCTAATATCATTTTAATTATTATTATACAAGGTTACAACTCAAGTAATATGTCTAGGAATGCCTTGAATTGGTGAATAGTCAATAGAAGAGTTTAGGTATTCTATATCATCTAGTCTTTGTTGGTAGAGGGAAAATATGAGTGGGTTGTCAAGAATATTCAAGTGTATATAAATGTATCCCTATGCAACATGAAACTGTAGATTATTACAATAGTATGAAAGGGGGTATAGGCAACCTAGATGCCACCAAATAGAAGAATAGCAAAAATTTTAGAAAAAATATTGTAAACAACGTTGAAGTAGAGGTTTTAAGTCATAAAAGAAACTCAAGAAAAAATTATGTATCTATTTATGTATGTATAAATTGGTGAATTATAGATACTTCAGTGTAGTTCAAAACCATAATTTTCAAAATAATTTAAACTTTTATTTTTCTATTATTTTTTAATTAAATAATAATTAAAATGTTATTTGTATCTAGTATATGGTATAATTTATCTTATGTGTAAGAATGTATAATGCATGATATTATTATTAGATAATTAACACTTTATTTTATTGTAATAGCATTCAATGAATTCTACTACATAATTAAAAAGTCTAGTAAAATGTTTGTGTAGACATGGTTAATTTGTGGTTGTGTTAAATTACTAAATAGTTTAATTTATATTTATTTCTATTTAGTGTAGAAAATTGTCGTCCCCATTATATCAAAACATAACCAAATTTGAAAATTGAACAAAAATATGAGATGTGCATGATGTATTTTTAGATATTGAAATATTCCATTCTATATATTTCTCTTCCTCCCTATTATCCATGATGGATTTCTAGCTACATTTCATCTGATAAATACTATAACCCATTTGTAGCAAAAGAAATAGCGTTAAAAATAAATACTAATGGATTAAATGATGTCACCCTTAATTTTAAATTTTCATTTTCATGCCTTTAAAAGGCCTGTACACTATTTATTTTATCATCTCATCTCATTTCCTGTATATTATCTCTTGATATTTTGGCAGAATATCTTTGTGCTTTATCTCGTGTATCTATGAGGGTGGTTTGTTGTTGCAGGTTGAGGATCTTGAGAAAGAGCCGCTATCTCCTACATGATATCAGAGATCCTCCTCTTGCTCACCTTCTTGGAAAGTTTGTTGCCGAGAAGATTTAGGATTTATTTTTCCCTACTAAAGTTTTTGTTGGCATTTCAAATTTTCCATTATTGTCGACTTTTCCTGTTGAAGAAAGGGCCGATTTTCCGTGTGGAGAGGGTCAATATTTTCTGTTTCAAAGAGACCACAATTTTGAGTTTCTGGTGGCTGCGAATTTCACTAGGAAGGTTGATTCTCAGTTTGGAGAGGGAACTTTTCTCATTGTTGTGGTGAATTTCATATTTGTGAAGGACCTCATGCTATTTGTAGGCTGAACAAGCCATCCGTGCAAAGCCATATTTGGTGTTGAAAATCTGCCCAAGCACAATTTAAAATTATCCTGGGAAAGCTGGATGGGAGCATTAAAAGTTCTGTTGGGTATATTGAAGGCGGAAATCCCTCTGTAGTAGGCTTGAATTTTGCTTTTGCAGATCGACTTGTCCCTACCGACTTGTAACAGCTCGGTTTATGGCAATTTGGTTTAGTGGTCTCACTGTTTTGTGGATCATGATTTTTTTTGCGATTAACTTCTGGTTTGCTGCCAATAAACCTTGCGTGACTTGTGGGATATGTGGACCACATAAATTTGTGCAAGGCACCCAACCATGTAGATCAGTGCAAGGCATCGAGGGTCGTGATAACCGTTTTGGTGTTTAAGCCATGAATCACCTCTTTGAAGGCGAAATTACTTTGTAAATTTATGTCTACTGTGATATATCCCTTCTGTGAATTTCCTCTCTGGAGACCTGATCACCTCTTTGCAACTCATGTATCCCATCTGGAGGTCACCATTCTGAGGCACAATTTTTATCTTGGCTGAGAACTTGTTTTTGCAGGCTGCTATCTTCCCCATCATAGGCTGTATATTCTCTCAGTTTTACCTGTGTGATGTCTTGACCTCAAGTCTTGCACAATTTTCTCCCATCGATTCTTCTTCTCAGTTTGACAGACCGCGATAGAGTAAGGTGCAAGTTGGGTTTGATTGGAGGCTGACCAGGCTATAAGGTAGGAGGAGGAGGCATTTTTCATCAAAGGCACAATCATTCATTAGAGATTCAACCCATGAATTTGGGTGAGCTGCCTTTGTTACAACAATTTCTCCATAGGTCATTGAATTTGCAACCTGCCAGGATTTCGTGAGAGCAATTTATCTTTTGCTGGAACAATTTCTGAGTAGAGGCCACGGTTTATTGGAGGCTTCATTTTAACTGTTGAAAGGAGCATTAAAGTTTGCAATAAATATTTAGGGTTTCATTATTGCACAACCAAAGAGGATGTGGTCCCAAGGTACTTTTGAGGTTGTTTCTTATTCCACATTAGCTGTGCAGGTGTCCTTTTTCACCTTTATATGTTCCAACATTCACATTATACATGTGAAGTAATGCTAAATTGGATGTGCATCTTGACACTTGAAATAATGCTTTGAATACTTGAAGTTTGATTTTGAAATCTACATGACTTTGACATGATGAATAGATATTGAATTCTGCAATAAATCACAAGATGGATAGATATTGAATTCTCCAATAAATTTATGGTATATCTTGAAATCTACATGACTTTGACATGATGAATAGATATTAAATTCTCCAATAAATCATAAGATGAATAGATATTGAATTCTGCAATAAATCTATGGTATATCTACTATCGAATGCTCTTCATCATCAAATTTTCTATACTTTTTCTCTCATCAAAATTATAGTTTTCTTCTTCAAAAATTGTAGGTGAAACTTAGTGAAATAAACTTGTATTTATAGGTATGTATCCTTAATTTCTTGAAATTCAAATATCACAAACCAACATTGAATTATGGCTTTGGAAATGTTAAAATAGCATCAAAAATAATTTAAAATTAGTTTAAAAGGTCTAGGGAGGACCCATTTTCCCATGGGCGAATGGGTCTAAGGTCCCTATTCCTAGAACACACATTGTTCATGGTAAAGTGTTATGTTTAGAAGTTTATTATTTTCGATAATCCCATTCAGAAAATGTAACTAATTAGGCTTGTAGATGAATGACAGGGCTTGTTAAGCTATTATTAAGCTCAATTCAATTAAGAGGGCCTAAATAAGTTTGAAAATGTTAAGGGGTACATTTATCAACACTAAATTAAGGCATTATTAAGTACAATTTAAATTAGGAGGGCTCAAACAAGTGAGAGAATGTAAAGGGTACATTTTTCTACACTACAATAACCTAAATTGATTCAATTGAAGTATAGAATTGGAAAAAAAAAATAGGCTTCACATAATTAATTTTACCCATGAATTACTATGATCGATTCTTTCAACATGAATGAAAATTTAATAGATCCTAATAATCGTAAAAAAGTATGGCATTATCAAAAGGTAGCTCCAATAAACCTTAAAGCTACAACAATTGTAGAGGTCATGATGAGGACCATTGGGTTGAGTAAAATCCAAATGAAAACAATGGGTATCTTGTTGTTGTTCTTGAGTATATTATAATCAAGATCTTAGAGAAATTCTAAAACTGAAAAAATAGGAGATGTCGAATATGGAGATTAAGACAAATGAAAAACCTAAAAGATGAATTCAAATAACAAATATAATTGTTATTGCACTTACAAATAGTTTTGATTAGAAAATGACACAGATAGTTAGGGAGCTATTCAAGCCTATGTAATTGTTTTTAATTTCTTTCTAAGAATATATTCATTTTGGTTTGGTGATGCTATGATGACAAGAATATTTGCTACTGTCACCTTGATTAAGGTATGGACATGTAATTGTGGTGCTAATATCAATTTGGAGAAGGAAATATTTGAATGCAACATCAATGTGTCCTTGGATTAGTGAATAAATTACCACAAAAGTGTGTACAATTAGATCCTTGCATATATAGGAAAGGTAGAGGAGGCGAGACTAATGACTATCCCTAAAAAGTGTAATACATATTTTTTGGATATGACTACTAGATATGAAATGACCTTATTTATGCTTACATTATGAACCATAAAATTTAACAATTATTCTTAGAAATGTGCTCCTCATGAGCGCGCATTAGAATAGAATCTAGCAAGAATAGTTTTTCAAGCCATTTAGTTGTCTAGTCCATTATGTCATTTATGTTAGAATATTTAGTATAGTATTCATCTATTGCAACCCATAAATATTTATCTATAACTAATTCTTCCATGTTCATCTTTCATAGCTCAAAATTTATGCCAAGTAAATTCTCTATCCCAATGCTCCCTAATCTAATTTTCATAAATATTTCTTGGAATAATATCACAATATTCTCTTTTATGCACACAAATTCAAATTAGTTCAAAAAAATAAAGAATTAAAAAATTAGAATAATAGATAATCAAACTTTGATATTACGTATAAGGAAGAAAATTAAATGTAATCAATGTTCTACACTAAAATTAGAGACTTGTGATTTAAAAAGAATTAAAGAAAATCTAAAGATTTAAAAAAAATCTAAAAAACTTATATATAATAGTAAATAATAGAAAACATTAAATAGTAATTTATGTGGATACAACCTTTAGGTAAAAAATCAATGACCTAAAGTGATTAAAAATATTATTTAGCAATAGGATTAGTTGAAAAAATACTTGTAACACAAGGATTAATAGGAATACATTGAGTGCCACTAATAGCATGGTGTGATGGTTGAGCTATTGTGTAGTTATTCTTGCCATCAAGGTTCAAACCCCATTGGGGTGGAATTGTTGAGAATTTGTATTGGGTATGCTCAGGTCCCCCATTTGTGACCTCATCATTTCATGGCTTCGAGCCAATTATTTCAGTAGTCAATACAAAAACGTATCAGAAGATCTATCATAAAATTTGTGATAGGAGGATCCCAAAGAAATAGGGCATCTCACATCCCATCAAGATGTTCCTATTTAATTACTTCTTACAATTCACAATATTAACACATGGCAGATCAAGTTCCAACTCAAATTAGGATGTATTGCTTTTTATTTTAAACATTAAACTAGCACTTGCACCCTAATGAGGTGCAATGGTTACGCCGATAGGCTGATACACTTTGGTATTATATTATGAACATGCAGGAGCGGTGCAATTGTTTTTGGGGATGAGCTTATGTGGTCTATGCAATTTGTCTTGAAGACCTATACAACAAATGGAATGGGAATGTGTATCTATTTGCTTATGTCTATATATATGTGGAGTCTACTTCTAGCATTGCAGGACTCATGAATCAACTTGCTTATATCTATTTGCTCATGTCTATATATATGTGGAATCTACAACTATCTTAAAACTACACTTTAATAGAGATTAGTTCTATAAATTATGACTTGAATATGTCATTTTTTAAGTTTATATTTTTTGTTTTAACATATGTAGATACATGAATTTTAAGCATTCTTATTTATAAATATATCTCTCTCACTCATATACACGCACTCCGTCTTTCTCCTTCTCTACCTCTATCTCTATCTCTCTATCTTTTTTCCTATGTATACCTCTTTCTATTACTTATCTCTATCAGCTTCTCTCTCACTCACTCTTTCCCCCTCTATCTCTATCTATGTATCTCTTCCCCCCTCTATATCTATATCTATATCTCATTATGTCTACCTCTCTCTCTCTCACTCATCTCTCTATATCTTTCTATCAATATCTCTCTTTATCTATCTCCCTATCTTTCTCCCTATACATTTATATCATTTCCCTCTCCCCCCTTCTCTCTCTCTCTATCTTATTCATTCCATCTCTCCCTCCATTTCTTTTAATCTGTATCTTCATCTTTATTTCTCACTTGATCTCCTTCTCACTCATCTCTCTATCTCTTTATATTTGTATCCTTCTCTATGTATATCTCCCTATCTATCTATCTCACTGTCTCTTTATCTCTTTTCCTATCCCTCTCTATATCACCCTCTATCTATATCTCTCCCTCTCCCTCTCCCTCTCCCTCTCTCCCCCTCTTCTTCTCTCTCCCTCTCTACATATATCTCCTTCTTCCCCATCTCCTCTCTCTCCCTCCCTTTCTCTATCTATTTCCCATCTCTCCTTCTCTTGCTTCCTCCCTATCTCCCTATCCATCTTTATATCTCAACCTCTCTCTCCCTTTATTTTTCCATATATCTCTATATCTATTTCTTTCTCTTCCCATTTATCTACCTCTCCCTCTCTCTCTCTCTTATCTGACCCCTATTTCTATCTCCCTCTATTTCTATCTCTCTCTCCATCTCTATTTTTCTTTCTCTACTTCTCTCCATTTTTCTCTTTTTCTCTTTTTCTCTCTCCCTCTTCCCCTCTCTCTATATCTCCTTATATCTCTATCTTTATATCACTCTATGTTGCCATATATCTCTCTATATCTCTATCTCTCCCTCTTCCTCTTCTTCTTTATCTCATTATCTCTTCCTTTCTATCCATCCCTCTCTATCTCTCCCCTTTCTCCCTATCTCTCTATCTTTATTTCTCCCTCTATCTCTCTCTATATCTAATCTATGTGTCTCTCTTGTCCTCTCTCATTCTATAATCATCTATACCTCTATCTATTTGTCTCTCTTCCTCTCTCACTCTATATTCATCTCTACGTCTATATTCCTCTCTTCCCCTCCATCTCTAGAAATGTCCCCCTCTCTCTACCCATCCATCTCTCTCCCTATCTCTCCCCCTCCCTCTTCATAGACCTTCATTGTCTTCTTGATTGAAATATTTTCTTTCACTCATTTTCCAATTGAACTCATGTAATACACACATTTATGCAAAAAATAGGCTTAAAGTTTCCCTAATTGACATTCCACACCTCTTTGACGTACCCATTGCACACCAAGTTGCGATTGCTAATATGTATAAATATAAAACTCAAAAAATTTAAAAATCTGTTAAAAGACTTCTTTTTTTTTAATAATTTCTTTGTAAAAAAAGTTTAAAAACTCGATTAATTTTTTAATTTTTCTCTATAAAAATTCTTAAAAGAACTTAATTTATTTTTTATTTTTTAGATTTTCTCTATAAAAATCATTAAAAATATCAATTTATTTTTTACTTTTTATATATTTTCTATACAAATTCCTAAAAAATTCAATTTTTTTTCTTCTTATTTTTATATTTTCTTTCTAAAAAATCTTTTGGTTGAACAATATGTTTCTATTATAAATCTTTAAAAATCTCAATTTCTAATTTTTATTTTATATTATTTTTTATTTATTTTTTACAATTTTTTATCTTAAATTTATTTCCCAAAACCATAATTTCAAATTTTAAAACATAATTATATTAATATTTGATAGTATTTTATTTTTCTACTTTTATATTTTCATGTATATATTAAAAAAATCTATATAAAATTATATGTACAGATAGTTTTGTAAGAAGATCCGTTCTTAATGGAAACTATGTGAGGAATATAAATATCAATATAAATATAATATGTAAATAAATACTATATATCAATGCAAATATAAATATTTATATTTTAAATAATATAAATATATTAAATATATATTTCTATATATAAATCTTACTGTAATAAATTTCATTTAAAAGAATATTTATTTTAAATTTAAAATAACCACAAAAAAGAAATCTTAGAAAATTAAATTATTGAAAAGGAGTTATATATATAAAATGAAAGCTGACTTTTCACATTTTAAAAATAAAGAAACAGAAAAAAAGAGGAAAAGGGCCCTTTGTGGGCACTGCACCATTCTCAGGCATTTAATATATATATATATATATATATATATATGATGCCCTACTTTTCACTTATTTTGTTGACGAAATTAAATTTTATAACATTGTTATGTGTAGAGAATAAAAATATTAATAAAATTAAAGGGAAGCTTGTTTTAGATTCATTCCATAAAAATAAATTAATAAACATTATAAGGGGGATTGGGAAAATATGCCAGCAAGCAATTGAAAGTTCTTTGAATCTAAAGCAGAAGGAAAAAATTTAATTTTTAGTTCATTCAAATGTGAAAGAATTTAGCTACATTTTCTTCAATGTAAATTGATCAAACTATTCTATTTTGTTTTATCTAATGTTAAAATGGAATGAGAACTAATCATCGCAGTCTTAGTCTCATCAGTGCAAAGAATTAACCCTGCACACATACAGACCAATGGCAAAAAATCAAACCAACGGCAAAAAATTTATCTCCTGTCCCAGTTCTTGTGATTTTATAACTTCAATTATAAATTGCTCTTTTAATGATAGTTCTCAAAAAAAATAAAGAGGGAACAATAATCAAAGAAAAATAAGATCATCTGCTCTGTTAATATGCAGGAATAAAACAAAAACTCCTAGCTGTGCACTGAGTTAATAAAATAAAAGAGATAATTTAGAGGCTATGCCCTATTAGGATATCAAATGAGCTGAATCTTGTCCTTGGAAGGAAAAACCCCAATAGAGTTGCATTACTTTGCAGCACTAGTGGAGTCAATCCCATGGATAGGGTTTGTTTCTGTACCCACATCCGGCTTCCTTAGAAATACACCCAATACCCACTCTGTTTTCTACATTTCACATAAAAACGGGGCAATCTAAGAATCCATATTTGGAAGATGATAATAATAAAGAAGAATATGCAAAAAGAATATGTAGTAAACTGGTTAAAAAGAAAGATCAAGAAGCCATTTTCTAGACATCAAGAATCCTCCCCTACATTTCGAATTGCATTACTCCTCAGTGCAGGCAGCACTGTGGTCCAAGAACTATAATAATCTCACTACTGTATGTCATGATTCCTTCATGCAGCCACCATAGACAGCGCCCAACACTCCACTTAAGGTTTCAAGGTTCAGCACAAGGCAAAAATAACAAAAGAATAGGCATGAGACTTTGCAGCTCAACCTATGCCCTATTCTCCACATCGGCTAGGTCCTCAACATTAAAATCCTGCAGGAGTTGAGAAGACCACCATCACAACCCCAACACCAAGACAAAAAAAATAGGGCATTATAGACTGCAAAACTTATCCCAATGGATTCAAAAGTAAAAACACTCTAAAATTTCTGCCAACTTTTTTGCAAACAAAAGTGAAACCCATGATCAAACAAAATTATAAAAAAATATGCATCGAGATTAATTCCAAGCAAAATTTGCAAGAAAAGAAGACAACCCAGATTTCTGTATGAAAACAAATTCAAAACCCTCATGGCTATTTCAATTTTGTAATTTCTTCCAATCACCCAGTACAATATGAGTTGCCAATAGGCAGGGCAAACAAAAACCCATCTTTATTTGTTACAGTACCTCATGCTCTATTCAAATTCCTAAACCAGAGCCCTCTCAAGCCATTTCTCGGCCTCATCCATGAAAGAAGGGCTTAATCTGATCATCAACACACAAAATTCATGTTGATTGAGAACCCCATCGCAATCCTTATACCCCTCCTACACAATCGCCTGGAGTTCTGAATCCGTCAAAGAATCCAACCCCAAAGCAACAAAATTTTTCCTCAGGCTCTCCAAAGTAATCACCCCAATCGAGGATCCACCAGAAGTCGAAACCCATTACACAACTCCGCTATAAAATCCTATTCCCCAAATTTATCAGCCATAGTTGTCAAGAACTCCGCCATTGAAGATTCCTAATTGAAGCGTTGGAGTAAAAGCATAAAGCTTTTAATCAGATTCCAAAACAGTAAACAAATTTAGGGTATTTTAAGTACCTCAAAAGTTTGACCAATGTTGAAAACGCACAAAATTGAACAACATCCCTGCCGAACCAACTAAATTCAAGCTCTTTTGGCGAACGTAGTGCATCTATGCCCTAAAGGTCGTGCACGGGAACCACGATCTATCCACCTGGCGCCAGATCCTACAGGAAATGGATATTCTCCGACAAACGGATTCCCCCTATGTTGTGAAATACCACGGTGTCTTTGACCGCGGCGGGGAGATCCAGTTCGTGCTGGAGTACATGGACAGGGACTCCCTAGATAAGTGCTCTACGCCGCGCCTGCCTAAGCCCTTTCTGGCCGAGGTTGCACGACAGGTCCTCCATGGCCTCAAATACCTTCATAGCCAAAAGATTGTGCATCGCGACATCAAGCCGTCCAACCTTTTGCTAAATTCAGAGTAGCAAGTGAAGATCACAGATTTTGGCATGAACCGGATCTTGTCCATGACGTTGGATCCCTACAATTCGTATGTAGGGACTTATGCCTACATGAGTCCCAAGAGAATCGACCCTGACGAGAATGATAGACACTATGACAGATACGCAGGGGATATTTGGAGCCTCGGCCTGACGCTTCTCGAGTGCTATATTGGCCGCTTTCCCTTTGCTTCCTCTAGTATGCAGCTCGACTGGCCAACTCTCATGGCGGCGATTTGTTACGGGGAGCCGCCCCTGCCGCCTCCCTCGGCTTCGCCTGACTTTTAGAGCTTTATTCGGTGCTGTCTTCGAAAGGACGCCGCCCAATGCTGGACAACAACCAAATGGGGGTTCCCGACGGTGTTTCTGGCATCAAACTACTAGAAATTCCAGTGGGGTTCCCTCACATATAAAAGCCTATCTACTAAATATGAAAATTAAATAATTAAACAATAACACTAGTAAGAACTTACAAAGATAGATAATTTAATTCTGAATAAATTTACCTATTAAATATTTTTTATGATGATCATCTATAGATAAATTATTTGTAAAAATATATTATCAAAAATGAAATTTATATTTTTCTATAATTCTATATAATATAATTATCCTATCAAAAATTTATTTTTCATAAGTGTAGACATGAAAAATTGGCATCATGCATTTAATTAAGTCATATTCATCCATTCATTAAATAAATCAAGTTTATTTGATTAATCTCTAAAGTCCTCCATTTAAATTAAATAAATTCATCTTTAGCACTAACATCATCCCCTTTAGCTAAATAAATCAAAATATTTATTTAAGTAAGTCTAAATCATTTTCTATCTCCTTTTGATTTATTTTAATCCATAAATCTAAGTCAAAAGTCAAAATCACCTAATCTCCTATTAAATTAATCAAATCCTGAATAATTCAATCCTAATCACTTGAATCTTCTAGATTTTGCAACTTGCACCAATAAATCATTTCTTTGATTTAATAATTCCCTAATTACTTTCAAAATGGCATAAAAAAGGGAATATTTCTCCAAGTTTGAATTTTCCCTCCCACATGTCTTGTCCTCCAACATAGCATTAGCTCCTCTTACATTGTCCCGTACATGTCCCCTACTTGGCATTTAAGACTCTTTCTTCTCCCTCCAACAAGCCATCTTTTGAATTTCAAATCTCCCCCTCTTTGGCACATTGATCAAAATGTGCAAAACCTTCATCCTCTCACATCTTGACAAGTGGCATCTTGTCATTGGCTCATGTTTTTCCCCACATCCTCCATTTTTTGAATTCATTCATCATACTTTCTTATAAATAGAGGTCTCCTCTATTGTATTAATCCTCCACAATCTTCTCCACAACTTGATAGACAATTCAAGGATTTGAATCTTGTTCATCATATCATCCAAGAGCTTGTCAAGGATTGGGAAAGGGCTTATTTCCACAAATGCACCAATCCACTATGAGATAGGTGTTTGATCATGTTTTCATATGCTTGCAATTGGTGGTTTCTGTTATATTTAGTTTTCATATTTTAGCATTGTTAAGTATTTCATAGGAATCTTAGGTTTTCTTATTTTGAATTGACTAACTAAGCTAATTGTGGTCATTGTTTGAAGTAAGGCAGATTTAAGGTTCACATTTTGGCACCCGCCATTATCTGCTTGGCTGAATAAATTTATTTCACATTATCTTCTTTGCTAGGACTATGATTGATTTTTAAGTGCCATTTCATATCTTTTAAGATCTATCTTGAGAATTGCTTTGTTGACATTTTTATTATTTTCCAAATTCTATATCGATTGCACCATCATAAATTCTATTTTACGCCATTATAATGTATCTCTTTGTCCAAAGGCACTTAAATACCTATATTGACCTATGTTTTATTTACTCTATTTCAATGGAAGGTTGTAACCAATATTGTGAAAAAAGTCAATGTCTTTTTCTCTAGCACTAGTGCTACAATCATAGAGTTGTTGGGATGGAATGGGTATTGACTTGCATGTTATTAAATGATGCATATTGTTGGGAATGGATAGGTATGCATAGGTGTGATTTGAGCTGCAATCAAAATCATAGCATATTTAATTAAATTTGTTCATTGGTACATAGCAATCAAAATCATAGCAGTTGCTTGAAAGTTTTAAAAGTCTTTATTCGTTGTGTTCTTCATTCCCCTGCAGATTGCATTTTCTTGAAAGTTTTAATGCCTCTTCAATAAATCTATTGTGAGCACATCATGCAAATGTGGTAGCCCCAATCCCCCCCTCAAAACTACATTTCTTTAAGGCTTTCTCTCAAAAAATTGACGTGCCTAGTCTATGATTCTCCATTTTATGCTTTGATGAATGGACATACATGTTCCAACACACCCATTTTGGAATATGCTTAGCAAACATTGCGGAGTTTGGTTTTATACCTAGTAATTGCATTTTCTCAGAAGTGTCTAAAATATTTTCATCAAATCCATTCAGTGCATATCTTGCAATCTTCAAGATGTTTCTTTCAGGAGTTATGTCAAAAAATCCGTCTGCTTTATGCTTCCATTTTGGCATAGGTAGCAAGGAGGCTGGTCAAAGGTCATAGAATTTGGTTTTACACCTGCTAGTTGCATTATTCTGAAAGCTTTTTTTATTGACATTGTGGGCATGACTTTAAGCCTGGCAATTGCATTATTTAGAAAATTTTATGTTTGTCAATGGCGTTAGTTTATAAAGCCTTTTTTAATTCATTTTTTGCCTACTAATAACATTTTTTCTCCAGTTTGCACCTCTCAAGTTTGCGCCTACCAATTGCATTAGATTCAAAGTTTCTAAAGTCTTTACAATAAGTCCTTTTGTACGAATCATATCACATCACTGATGTTTCTATCTCAGTAGTCTTGTTGTTTTGACATTTATTATTCTATCACCTTTATTAACTTTCACCTGCATATTAGTAAAGACACACCATTCACATGCCTATATTCTTCCAATAGTGGATTGATGGGATCTCAATTTAAAATGATTAGATTAAATTCCCTCTACTATTTTCAAGATATATATGTCTATCTCTAAGAAGAGTTTGCTATTTGATAAGCAAGCTGCAATTATTTTAGCTCCTAGTTTAAATTTTTTTGAAGTTCCTCATGTTGTTTGATTTACCTTTACAATCTATTTTTAAACTATTATATAAATACATTCCATAAGATGGCATCTCTTAAGCGGATTTTCTTTTGAATGAAATGGAAATAGGCGCTTATGATAGGAGGAGAGTACATCAATACCAGAAGGAAGTGGCATTTGGTTATGTCTTCTAACCAAGAAGGGTCGAACCTTCAAACGATTAGTTCTACTCGTTTCAAACTGCTTTACCGTGCGGTATCTATTGCAAAACAAAAAACCATATACATTTTGACATGCTTCGAGTGAAGAATTGTTACTTCATAAATTTAACACATAAGTTTAAATTGGGTGCATGGAAGAATTTAGATGCAGCACAAAGAACACTATTTGTTGCACATAAATACGTAAGATCTAATGTCAATTCACTCAGCGTTACCATTCGTGGAAGAAGCAGGATAATACTGGTCTATTGAATGGGTCTGTTGAATGGCTCAAGTTTTATGGGTATCATAATACATTATGAAGTAGATTTGATATAAGTTTATAGAAGGCGCAAAGACTTCATATTTTGTAATTTATAGATGCAATTATGAGCAAGTTGTAGATGGCGTGTAACTTAAAGCTAGTAAGAATCTTAAATGCTTATGATAACTGTTCTTTGTTTTGAATGCAGATTTTATATGGCGTGTAGTTCAAGCATAAGAAACATTAACATTGCTTGTCCCATTACTATTTTCACGTCTTTCTGACAGGGAAGCACATCTTGACAGTATTACACTCCCTCTGCAAACAAGATTGTTGTATACGAGATCTCCCTGCCTCCAAATAAATGCTTCAACCACTAACACATAAATGTGCATTGAACACAAGCCTACCTTTCCTAGCTGCCAATGTTGTTATTAGAGAGAGTAAATGAATGATGGTTTATTCACACCTTTGCTTGAAATTTACTAAACTTATATGATATACAGGTCTGCGCAATTGTCAATTCTTGTTGCAAAGATTTGAGGATCAATGTGTCTTTATGTCAAAGTAGAATTCTTGGACTTTCTCATAAATAAGATTTGATTGTTATTTTTTAAAGCTATCTTTGGCATGTAGGTGATCTTTGGCAGGGCAGTAAATGTCATTTTTTTCTGTTTTGATTACTCAAATATGAAAGCTAACTTCTAATGCTATTTACTTAAATTTTTTGGCACACATTGAATAACCAATACAAGTCCTTTAGTGTTAGGTTTGATCATAAATTACAGCCTTGTTATCCGTTTATATTTAAATGCCAAATGCCAAATTTTATTTTATTTTAAATAATTTTTATTTGTGATGTTTATAGGAAGGAAAATTAAGGAGGAAGGATTTTCGTTTGCACGAAGAACTCATAATTTTGAAGAATTGGAAGCAATCCTTGAAGAATCTTGGAGTTAAAGAGGATTGAAGCCTTAAATTTTGAAGTTGAGAAAGAATTTTTAAATGCTTAGAGCTTCCATTTCATGCTTTAATTTTATGTTTTAAATCAACTCACATCTTTTTGGGGCTCTAAAAAGAACATTTAAATCTTTGTTGCTAAGGGCTTAAAATGAATCTTAGGACAAACTCACTAGATTTCATTTGAGGCTAACAATTGAACAAGGAAAATTTCACATTTGATTTGGTGCTATAAAATTAATTCACTTTTGCTTTATGGACTTAAAATGAACAAGTGTTTCTTTGTCTTGTAATTACTTACTTGAAGTAATACCATCGAAAGGACGTATGTGCTTCTCTCGTGCCTCACGATGATCTTGAGAATCAAAAGGCCTTTTGGTGATCTTAAGTTGGGTAAAATAATTGCCTCCACATTTCATTTTGGGATTAAAATTGAACAAAACATCTTGCGAGTGTGAGTGGAGGATATTGTGTACATTCTCTCTCTTTGTGTTGAAAAAAAGATTGATCGAGTTACGGATATTACTTGCTCACTTTTGTTTATCTTAGAGGGATTTCCTTGGGGAAAAAGTACTCAACAAAGGGAATGACTCAATCGGTAACACACTAAAGCCAAGTGTATTTCCAGTCAGGATATAAAAGTGGATATTGGAAAAAAATCCAATATCACGTGGTTGGTTTTGATGAGAAGGGAAACAATGGTCTCTTGCCACATGGATCAATCCCTATGAATGGAAAGTCCAAATTAAAATCCTTGTTTTAGAAAGGCCAAAATCCTTATCTATTTGTTGGTGCAAGAACGGTCATTCTGAAGCCACCCTACACTTTATGGTTTCTAGTAGAAATGGAAAGTATGCCATGGGAGTTTCATGGGAGCTAATGCTTGGCTACCCTGTATAAGTGAATTTTTTGGAGGGGAGCCAATGTGGCCAAAAATCTAACCATTCGCTAAAAATAAGCGTAGTTGGACTTGTCCAAGTGAGGACTCAACAAATATAGTCTTTCATAGCCATAGGGTTGTACTTGTTCTTAGTTACAAAAAACTGTTTGTTCGTAAACATTGGGAAAACAAACATTCAACATTTTTCATCAGATGCCAAACCCTTTAGGAAGCAAATATCTTTGACAAAATTCATGTGTTATTTCTTTGCCTTGGGATTTTATGCTTAGTAGTTTCTAAAAACTTGGGTTTATATCTCAATTTTCTTACTAAAGTTAAACAATAGGTAACCCTTGCCTTGATTTCATCAAAGTTCCACATCTAGTCTACTTTGTGGGATGAGAAAAAGTTAAGACATTAGACATCTATTTTCAAAAGCTAATCAATATATTTTTTGTGGTAAAAAGAACTCATTAAGAAAAGTTAAGAAACAATTGGACCCCACACATGTGCTTGGCATCTTTTGGTCATATGGTTTTCATCCAAACATTGATCTTTTGGTTTTGAACTACTGTTAGGGAAAAGCATGTTCTTCACTATCTTGGTCTTGTAAACAAGGTTCTCCTTGGGTTCACTTAGGATCAAATCAAACACTTCATTCATCCAAACATTTATCATCTCCATCTCACAAACAACTTTAGAGCTTTGGAGACATCATTTTAGACTTGGGTAAATCATCAAAATCAAAATCAACTTATTAGTTAGGAGTATGGGAATGCATCCTTTCTCATACCTCTAGTTAAATTAGCACACGTTTGAACAAGTTCATCCTAAGATCATATCTAACATCTTAGGGTTTACAATTTTAAAATCCAATCAAACCAATCAAAATCAATCCCTAAGTCTAGCATTGATCCAAAGTTCCTAAAAATTCAACACCCATATCATTCACCCCTTTCATCCTCCATCTCATCATTGGTCCTAAATCCCTTAGAGGTCAACAAGGTCAAAACACAAGAAGAACATGGAATATAAACTTGATCCATACATCATGAGTGGTATAAGCCAACCAAACTATCAAATCCTTTTGATGCCGATTGATTATCAAAACTCACATTTATACAATCCATACATGGGATGATTATCTCCTACAAACCTTGATGACACAGATGTGAGTATGCCCAGTCAAAGGTTTCGAACACATTTCCCGATGGTAGATTTAAATCCAAGTCCAAACCTACAAATCTATCAACCAAATGCTCAATACATGAGTCTTCAAAAAAACAACATTATCCCACCAAATCCATACATGCCAAATGTGAATATACCAAGTACAAGTTTACCAAACATGAACATTTTAAATCGACACTTGGTAAAATTTGGGATAAATATATTTGCAAATCATACAAATGTTGTTCAAAGTTCATACAAGATGTTAATGACTCCATGTATTGATCCAAGTCAAGGTAACAAACACCATGCAAAATCAAAGTTACCTAAATCAAGGAAATATGATTCCCAACCACACCAATGTTCAATTTCAACCTATAATGCCAGATCCAAACACCATCCAAAATCAAAACACTATCCAAAATCAATTTTTCCATGATCCCATGAAAACACCACAAGCATACTTTCCAAATCCACTTAAACAAAATCCAAATCAACTATATCAAGGGTATCAAGATCAAAATCAAGATCAAATTGCTTCACTTGACAAACTGATTGACTCATTTCACCAAGACACATCTTCACTCCAAAATCAATACACTCTTCTATTGGTTGAACCATGTCATCAAAGAATTGAGTTGTATCCACAAAAATATCAAGAAAAATACCTCCAATGTCAAGAAGTCGGATATCAAGATCAATAACATCATCAACAAACCCAATCACCACATCTTCAAAATCAATCACTACAAGGTCAATTTAAAGTACAAATCTCACAAGGTAACAAATGCAAATACACACTAGTTGGGAGACCAATCGAATAAGTAATGCAACAATTGGTACAAGAAAATATCATCAAACTCCCTATTTACAATAATTATCAAGAGGCCCTAGTTAAACCACCAGGGTATAATGAGAAGCACCTTTGTGACTTTCAGAAAGTAAAGGGACACACAACATCAAATTGTATTCAACTCAGAAATATCATCCAAGACCTTATTCATCAAAAGATAATCACTATTGGGGACAATGATGAAGATTCGACCACTAGTGATAATATTGACAATCTCTCCACCACAATTGATGGGAACAATGATCAAGACCTATCCATCAATGATCACATGGAAGATGTTTCCACTTCATCCAATGACCAACTCACCATACATCAAGAGCCACTTTTTAGTCATCTATTTCAAGGAGTGTTACAATTATTTGATCCTATTGACATAATGCACGATCCATCAACCAATGATCATGTTGAAAATGTCTCTACATCACCTAATGAATTAGAGAACATATCTCAAGAATTTATTCCAAAGCATGATCAACATATTTCATCAAAGTCTAGCAATGGTCCTTTCCAACACATATTGACATCCTTTGACTTCATGGTTGTAAATATGGAAGGAATCTTCAACTTAACATTTAATCCAAGTCCACTCAAAGATCAAGAGGATATTCAGCCACTTCCTATTCCTAATGGAGATATCCAAGAAACCTTTATAAGTATCCATCTTTTCAAACTAGCCCATGTCAAGAACTTGATCCAAAGCATGTCGAAAGTAATTATGAAATCATTCAAGATCAAGAATTTGTATCTCCAAGCTACTACAATAGTTTAATGGAAACTCTCCTATCTATACAAGATGATCATATCCACATAGCACATACTCCTCCATCTACCCATGAGATGCTATCTATGGATGGACATGTAGATGACCTTCATTTAGAACATGATTCCTTTATTCCTGACATTATGAAAAAAAATGAGTGGATTATTGATTCCTACAGTCAAACTGAGTTATCAACATCATGATCAGATATATCCCAAACTCAGAATGGGGACATCATGTATGAGGATATCCATCATATCCACTCAAGGAAATAGGTCAAACTGAACATGATATTCCAGAGTTACAAAACAACAAATTGAATTAACGTCACCTGCAGTGGTCATTTATCAAAGAATTCATTCTAAATAGGAAATCTCAAAATAGGTAGTATCAAAGAACAAAGGTGCTACTACCACCATACTAGGGGCAACTATGTCTCAAGAAAATTTCAATATAGGGAGCATGAAGAATCCTTATGATGAAATCAATGCCAATACTACAACCAGCCACATCATGAATCTTCATCCACCTAGCACCTCATCCATGAATTGGGACCAACATCATAAGAAATATTTGTTCATCAAAGTACAAAGAATGTCCTCAAAGAAAAAGAAGCTAAGAAGCACATTGAACAAATCACATATAAATGGATACCAAAGAATACAAAGAAAGATTATCCCTATCAAACTCCATTAGTCAAAGAAACTATGGGGAAAAATAAAGAAAGGAAGAGAATCCATCAAAGATGTCCGCAAGAAAAAAGAAGGCTTCTCAAGTGATGTACAAATTATATCAAGCAGTTAGTCCTAATTCTACACACACTTCCATATCCATCCATCATTGCTCATCTTACCAAGTTTGGAGAGTAAAAGGTTTCAAACTATCAACCAATCCATCTTTTATTCCTAAACACACTCCATCCACTCTTCCATGCATGATATCCAATTCTCACATTGACCATGTATTGGCAACCACCCTTCATCATAAGGATTCAAAACGAATTCTCTCATGATATGCACACAAAGACAAAGTTAACCTAGTATCAACAAAGTAGATTAGGAATCCCAAAAGTTGTGTCCATGTGCACGTATCTTGGAAAAGTAGCTTCTTCAAGCAAAATTTTGATGGCACAATATGATAGAAGAATATACATCGACACCACTTCAACATGAGCTTCAAATCTTTCAGAAAGTCCAAAAAAAATTAGAAAAAAGATTGAAAATAGTAAAGATCAAAATTGTCCTCTAGTGAAAACCACTTCGGTGGTGCTTTGGATAGGTATCATGATGAAAACCTAGAAAATAGACGTCATGTGTAGAATCAAGCATTTGTGTGCGCTAATTCAGGTGAAAGCATCTCATCCCATCCATAATAAATCCAACATTCCATCCATCTAATCCATAATAAATCAATTTATCCATGAACCATTTATCCATTCCATTTTCATCCATCTACATCCATCTTTCACATTATCTTGATCTTGAAAAAGTTTCATTCACACTTTATTCTTATGGTAAACATTCTGACATGGGTCATTTTCATTGATCCTATGGATATATGCAAGATCATGATGGGCTAAAAATTGGTGATATGATGGGTATGTGTAGGGTATGTGTCTGACGACTTTTTTTTAACCCAAAATTGATGAAATAAAAAGGGTTTTTAGAGAAGATTCTCACATTTACACCAATATAAATTATGTTTTAATTTTAATTTAATAAATAATTATTATTCATTTTCTATTTGAATTATGACTAAAGTCTTGATTGATAGGCTTATTGAAAAATATGTTTAGCTTTCAAATAGTACCACATTTTTTGAATCTGAAACATGTGTCACATTCTATACTTCACGTACTATAGCATTAAAAAAGAAAATTTTAATTTCATGAAGTTTTGACCAAGTTAAGGTGGTCAAACATACAAGTTTTTATATTTTTTAAAAGTTGTAATAAAAATTCATAATTAATTATTTACTTGGAAAAATTACCAAAAATATGCATCACATTGAGACATGAGTCCTATACTTATATTTAACATCTTATAAAAAAATATTATCATTTTATTGTGGTTAGGGTGGTCAGAAAAACACCTACTTATTTTTTATCTGAAATTTAAGTGCTACTGCATTGAAATTTTAAATTTTCACCAAATATTTTTCTTTTTAAATAAACCTAGTAGATTAGAAAATAAATTCAATTTGCTACATATTATATTATTACATATTTTTGAAATAATATAGATAAATTATTCAAATTTTTACGTCAAGTTGTCTAACTTTGATTTTTCTAATTTTTTTTGCCACTTAAGGGCATGTTTTTTCCATGATGATCCTGTACATACCCCTATCCTACCTAGCATTATCAAAGCTATGAAGCATTTTCCAATGAGCATCCTCTATTCGAACACCTTATCTTATCACAAGATAATCCATATCCATCCATCCATACACCTATCCAAGTATCCATTCATGACATACCATACATTGCTAGACACTGGGGGCAGATATTTACATCTTGCTTCAGGAATAAAACTTGATCTATATCCTCCAACTTATGTGGTGATCTAAACATTGGCAAACGTGAAATCAAATTCGTCAAAGCGTAGACATGAAAAACGTCCTGATTAACTAACTTTGATTCTTCTTTAAATCACTACTTAATTAATCCATCTTATTTCCTTTATTAATCAAATCAATCAAACTTAATTAAATCATAAATCAATCCCAAGGTCCCTCTTTAATTAAATAAACCAATCTTATTTAATTAACTTCTAAAGTTTTTAATTTAATTAAATAAATCAAACTTATTTAATTAAATCACTAATATCGTTCCCTTTAGCTAAATAAATCAAAAAATATATTTAACTAATTCTAAATCACTTTTTACCTCCTTTTGATTTATTTTAATCCATAAATCTAAGTCAAAAAATCAAATAATCTAATCCCTCAATAAATTAATCTAATCCTAATTAATTTAATCTAAACTCATGTCACATCCTCTCGCTTTTCCCACTTGCACAAATAAATCATTTAATTCATGTATTAAATCTTCATTTTCACTCAACAAGGCATCTTTAGAGAATATTACCTCAAATTTGAATTCAAATCCAAGTAGGATGAGTCCTTCCAACAGGCCATCTATGTCACCTTACAAGTCATTTTTCATTGAGCCAAGTGGTCATTACTCCATTTGACTCTCCCTCCACCTTGTCATTTCAACATTTTCAAATTTCAAATATATGCATTTATGATTACATTCATCAAAACTTGAACACCCTTGGCCCATTCACATGGTGACAAGTGGCTCCTTCCTATTGGTTGGGTTTTTTTCCCACATTCATCCCTATTGCCTCTTCTATCATGAAAATCTTCTATAAATGGAGAGGCTATCCTTCAGTCAATCATCTACAACTTCATGCAAAGTTACTCTCTTCACATTGAGAACTAATTTTCTCCATTTTCGTGGCATTGCATCTTCATCATTGGATTGTCAAGGGTTTGGAAAGGGCCACTTTTCACACCAAAGTGACACCAATCAACTATGGAATAGGTATTGAATATGTAGTTCATGCTCTCAATTAGTTTACTTTGCTATTTTGTTTGCAATATTAGACATGTTGGATTAGTCCATAGGAATATCACTTTATTTTCTTGTTTCAAATTTATCTCACGCTAATGGATGTGGGATATTTTAAGCTTGCATATTTTGTGTTATACATTTTGGTGCTATAAGGAGGGACTCCATATATATTTAACATGCATTTATATGGAAACATTTAGGGAAACAAGAACACTCTTTATTGGATTTGTGTTTGACTAATCTGCATTCTTTTTTTATCTTGAATTTGTATGCTTCCATTTGGCACATTAAAATAAATGCATTGCTTCTTTCATTAATATTTCTATCTTTGTTTGTCATTCTTTTTCTACCTTCTCTCGTTAATAGATATTGTGCACCATATCCATTTGGATTTACCATCTACTCTTGCAAGTTGAGCATTTAATATTGTTGTCTATGTCTATTGTGGTATTCTACCTTTCCACAAGAGGAATATATGAGAAAGATGTCTTTGTTTCCTCCCAATTTAGACTCTATTCTTTAAGAATTTTGTAGTTATATAAGTTGTCTCCCTCTATGGAAAATTCCAGAGTTCCAAATAAAATAGTTTTTCTGAACAACATAAACACGTTCCTTTGGTACAGAGGTAGATGGGGGGAGTGATAATAGTTTTTTTGTCTCCCAATATTTATCGTGAAGTACTTTTCTTTGTTGTAAACTCTTGTCCCACTGGCTTCATGCGCCCACCTGCGTGCTCATTTACTTTAAACAAACATTTGGCATCAGGATCTTGGGCACTCTGTGTGATAAGATTACAGGATTTGTAGGATTTGTAGTTTGAATTGAATACTAAGTGCGTGAATCATGTTTTCAATTCAGCGAGCCAACCACAAATGTCATCTTGTTTACTAAAAGTGAAGTTGTGAACCACAAGTTCACACTGAATCGTGATGACCTTGTCTTTCTCCACAAATCTTGTCGATTGCCTAGCCTTTTATCTGCTATGATGGGAAATTGGGCCCCACAATAAAATTTCACTTCACCACCCAATTTGGGCGAATAGTATAGAGGATGTGGATGCGAAGCCATGGATTTGGGCCATCGATTTATATGCATTTTATCTAGGAACATGGATCAGACTTAAAAACCTCTACTTTTTTTGCACGACCTACATTTAGCTTTAAAGTCTTTTGAATATCATTGTAGAGCTCAGCTTTTCACCTGCCAATTGCATTTGCTCAAAAAAATTTAACAATCTCTATTTTTTGCTATTTAATACACCTACCAATTATAGTGGCTTACAAAGACATTATGGTTGGTTATAATTTATCTTACCTAGCCTTGAAAACTGCAACACTGCAGGGTAGTTGGAAGTGTTTCAGGCTATTTTACATAACTTTAGACACATTCCCTCTCTAATGTTCCATAATAAACACTTTTCAAACCTGTTCACTCAAATCATGCAAGTTTCCAAATGTGTGATACAAATTCAATCCACAGAGCTCAAAGTTCATGCATCATCTATTAGTTGTGCCACAAAATTTGTGCATCTCTTTGAATGGTGACGCAGCTTACGCATCCACCATTTTGACTGTCACTAAATATTTTTTATGTTGTACACCTACCAAATTCATTTATTTGAGATTTTTTTTTCTATGTATTCTGCTTATTTTGTTTGCAAGCTTATATAAAGTGCGATCAATGCATTACATGAGATAGCATCCTTTTGAGGTGTCATTTCAAAACAAGAAAGACATATCATTCACTGAATTCATAGATTTTTCTCTTTTATCCAATGTTAGTTTGTCTCATAATGTTTCTTTGTTCACTAAGTGTGATTGATAGTAATGAATTGTTAATTTGTTTGACAACGATTCTTCTCTGTGAGCATGGAGTTGGCATACTTTTCTATTGTTGAAAGCAAAAATGGAAGTGACCCAACAAGATATGATCCATCTCTCTTTATATATGTTGCAATGTATTTAATCAAAGTGCCACTCAAAGCGCTATATCCATGAATCTACCAATCTAGCTGCATTAATTAAATCACATAAAATGAATTCTATAGATAAGGCGCATATTCTAACATCTAATTAAAAATTTATTCAAAATCTCAAAATTGCTTACAAAATCTTTGTTGAAAGCGAATAGATCTCCATAAGTCAATAGTGTACGATCAAAGAATGTATGAGGTAGCATGGATAAATTTAATACATTCAAAAGGAAGGAAGTGTCTTTTCACATAAACTCGAAACTTTAGGTGCTAGTTGCATTTATCCTGTTGTTGACATCTTATTTAATTTTGAGGTATTGTTTCTATTGTTTATGTTCTTTAAACTTCTATAGGGTCAGCCACTAATATTGATTTGAAGCTCACTAGAGGAAGATTTTTTTTATGGACTTGAATATTAAAAACATGAAGTTTGAAATAAATACTCCTTTTATGAAAGCGGGTGAAAATTGAAAATGTATTGGCATTTAGAATTGAGTTAACATCACAAAAGACTCATGTGCATTATCAATACAATTTTATTCCTCTCTTTAAAAAGGTTTAATCCAATGATTGACATGTCTTGTGTATACTTTTATTGTTTTACAATATATGCATAACTCTTATTAGTGATATTTGTAGGAATAGGAAAAAGGTGAAAGTTGACATTGGAATCAAGCATTGGCATCAAGAGAAAGCAAAGCAAGATTGGAGTTAAAAAAGAAAATCAGGCATTAAAACTTGAAATTCATAAAGCATTTTTAAATGCTTTAAAGAGCTTCCATTCTATGCTTTAGTTTTTTGTTTTAGATCAACTCACATGTTTTTGGGGCTCTAAAAAGAATATTTAAATCTTTGCTACAAAGGAATTAAAATGAGTCTTAGGACAAACTCACTAGATTTTGTTTGAGGCTAACAATTGAATAAGGAAAATTCCACATTTAATTTGGTGCTATAAAAAGAATTCACTTTTGCTTTGTGGTTTTAAAATGAACAAGTGTTTCTTTTTCTTGTAATTTCTTACTCAAAGTAATACCATCGAAAGGATGTATGCACTTCTCTCACACCTCAAGACAATCTTGAGAATCAAAGGACCTTTTGGTGATCTTAAGTTGGGTAAAGTAATTACCTCCACATTTCAAAGTAATCTTGAGAATTAAAATTGAACAAAACATCTTGCGAGTTTGAGTGGAACATATTTCATGTGTTCTCCCTTTGTTTCTAAACGAAGGTTGATCAAACTATGAATATGCTTGCTTACTTTTGTTTATCTTAGAGGGCTTGGCTTGCGGGAAAAATTACTCACCCAAGGGAACAACTCAACCGGTAACACTCTAAAGCGAAGAGTATTTCCAGTCAGGATATAAAAGTGGGTACTGCAACAAAGGCTAGTATCACGTGGTTGGTTTTGACAAGAAGGGAAGCAATGGTCTCTTGCCTAGATGGGTCAAATCCTATGAATGAAAAATATGAATTAAAACCCTTGTTGTAGAAAGGCCAAAATCCTTATTTATTTGTTGGTGCAAGAATGGTTGTTCTGAAGCCAGCCCACACTTTTACGATTTTTAGTAGAAATGGAAAGTATGCCATGGGAGTTTCATGAGTATTGATGCTTGTCTACCCTGAGAAGTGAGTGATGTTGAGGGGATCTAGTGGAGTCAAACATCTAACCATTCACTAAAAATAAGCATAGATAGACTTGTCCAAGTGGGGAATCAACAAATATAGTCTTTCATATCCATAGGATTGTGCTTGTTCTTGGTTACAAAACACTTTGCTTGTTCGTAAACATTGGGAAACAAACACTTAAAATTTTTCATCAAAAATTCAAACCCTTTAGGAAGAAAATACAATTGACTAAATTCATGTGTTATTGATTCCCCTTGGGATTTTATCCTTACAAGTTTCTAAACACTTGGATTTATATCTGAATTTACTTACCAAAGTTAACACTAGGTACCCCTTTCCCTCACTTCATCAAAGTTCCACATGATATATTTTGTGGAATGAGAAGAAGTTGAGACATTAGACATCTAGTTTGAAAAGCTAATCAAGAAGTGTTTGTGGTAAAAAAAAGTCATTAAGCAAAGACTAAAAACAATTGGACCCAACACATGTGTCTCCAATGATTTCACGCAAGATCAAGATCAAGAAACCAAAGGTAAAAGCTCTTAGTCCGAAAGATCACCAAAAGCACCTCTCAACGCTATACAAATTTTGACGAAGACTAGTTTTTAAATTTTACAAAAAAGCTTCAAGAAATAATCCTAGTTTGTACTTATTTTATTATTTTCAAAACCTAAATCTTTTTAGGGAGTTTGAGCATCTTGTTTAGAGAAAAGTACATTCTTCAAAATCGAGGTCTAATAAGCAAGTGTCTTTTTAGGTAAACATAGGATCAAAATCAAACATTCATCCATCTTTGAAACATCAAACCCAAATCATCTCATCATCAACTCTTGAAAATCTTGGAAAAATCCTTCATGTTAAAATTTGGGAAAATCATTTGAAACCAATCCAAAATCATCTTGTTTGATTAGATGTGTGCAGATGCATCCTTCTCCACATATTTAGTCAAATTATCAAACCTTGTGGACAAATTTATCCCTTGATAACATCCAACATCTTGGGGTTTAGGATTTCATAATTCAAAATTGAAACCCAATCAAAAAAACAATCTTGTTTGGTTAGGTGTGTTTAGATGAATCTTTCTTCTCACACTTTTGTCAAATTAGCATCTTGAGGACAAATTTTCTCTAGGACAACATCCAACCTCTTAGATTTTATGAGTTCACTATCTAAATAAAATCAAATCTAATCCCAAATCAAAATAAAACATCAAAATCAAGTCCTAAAGTTTAACATACCCTTCAATATTTTCTCAAGAGTTCCAATCATCCATCAAACCTTGCTCTTATATCCATATCATTATCTTCCTTTAGTATTTAAACCATCCTAAAATTTTCTCTTTTTGTACCTAAGGATATATCATTCTAAAGAATTAGAGGTTTATCTCTCATATTCTTGAAAAATTGATCCCTATTTTTATGGTACAAACTAGATCTCAACACAAGAGGAACATGGAAGCCAACAAAGAAACATCTACTTTGACTGACTTGAGTTAAACAACTCCTGAAATGAATCCCATTGGGTCTGGCAGTCTCACAATTAACCTTCCTCCATTTTCACAAGACCATCAAGAGGAAGCTATCCAAGTGGGGGATCTTACCAATAATCCCTTTGGAATGTCACATGAGGAAATCATTGAAATAGTTCAAAATCTAGAGAATCATAAGATTATCAACATCATGATGAGAATCAATCCCTCACTATACATGCTTGAATTAGCAAAGCAAGGGGCTAAACTCCCCTCCAATTTTGATGTGAGCACTATTGTGGAACCATCTTTTGGTGTCATGCCTCCAATCTCATCTACCATCCTCATTTCATCTACCCCCCAATTTCAAAGCATCACTCAAAACATCTTACAAATTACATCATCTATCACTCCAATGCAACCCATTTTTAACAAAGGAAGTGCATTTCTTAATGCATTTCAAACACAACCCCCATAAACAATCAGGATTTGGATGGAAACACCATCTTGGGATAGTCCATACCCCAAAATCCATCACATCCATACGCCCCTCTCACCTTTCATGATCCGCATGATCCATCATCATCATTCCATGCAACACCCCAAATTTCTCTCTCTATAACCTCACAAGGAGGAGATATATTTGGACCAGAGGGTATTTTTGACACTACATCTTCATCATTCCCTCAAGGGAGTTTTCCACTTACGTTTCCACCACTCCCCCCCTTACCATCAATATTTGCATCACCTCTTGGTTTAGGACTTCCCCCTTTACCAAGCATCAATTAGAGCATCATTCCAAATACTTCCACCTTGCCATCAATATTACAACAACAGATGGAAACAATCCTGATAACATAAACCACCTCCATCACATCATCAACCACCCCCTAACATCTCAAAACATGGTTTCTCAAGGACCAACCACATCAATCACACCATCTACCACTCAAACCCCAATCCTCAATATGAAAGTTCTTCTCATAACCACAACAAGTACCATTCCAAATCCACCTCCACCACCACCACCACAAAACTTGAATATGTCAAACCAATACAGTATTGCATTGCAAGGCACTCAGCGGGCTACTTATCAAAAGGCATTTCAGCAAGTGCAAAAACAACAAGCCGTGCAAGTTGCTCAAGCTGCCTAAGCTGCTCAAGTTGCCCAAGTTGCACAACAAGCACAAAAAACATAGTAGGCTACACAAGACCAAGCCTTATTGTAGCAACAACAATAATGACAAGCTGCTCAAGTAGCGCAAGTAGCACAAGCCACGCAAGTTGCACAAATTGCACAAGCTACCCAACAAGATACATAGGCACAAGAACAAGCTCAAGCTTAGGCTCAAGCTTAGGCCCAAGCTCAAGTGCACACTCAAGCCCAAGCCCAATATCAAGATCAACAAGAACAAGCACAAGTGCAATATCTTGCACAACAACAAGCATATCAACAAGCATTGAAGCAATATCAAGAACAATAGGAATTAGCCTAATTAGCAGCTCAACAACAAGTGTTATTTGATCAACAGCAACAACAAGCTCAACAACAGGCCTTAATATCACAAAAGCAACAAGACGAAAAAAAAGCGTTGTTGGTACAACAATAATTATAGGCATATTTGGCACAAAAGCACATACAAACACCATCCATCAACACACCAACCAATCCACCCATCCCACCAGAAATTGAACCACCTCAAAACACTTTCATTCCACTCCTTGATCCACAAAATGATGTGACAACACAAATCAAGTTTCTCTCAGAACAAGTGCTCGATCTTCAGTCAAGGTGAACCACAAAAACACCCAACAACTTGTGTCCTTATCCATTTCATAGGAGCCTTGTAATTAAACCATTCATGAAGGGATTTGAGATCCTAAAATTTGAAAAATATCGTGGGATGGGAATCCTTGAAGATCACATTAAGGAGTTTTAGGTTCATTGCATGGAAGTCACATATGATGACACTTATCTAATGTGGATTTTTCCTAGAAGTTTGGCAGGCCAAGCCATGGACTAGTTCTCTCACCTCCCTCAAAAATTTTCATGAGATCAAAGATGCATTCATCAAAATTACGTATTCGATATTGTGATGGATGTCAATCCAGAGGAACTATCAGCTCTCAAACAAGGAAAGAATGAATCATTTGCACCATTCCTACAATTATGGCGATCCAAGGCCAATCAGAGCAAATGGGCCATGCCGGAAGAACAAAAAGTGTGCACTATCATCTCCAACCTCGATGATGCCTTGGCTTTCCATGTCAAATTCTGAGGCATCACTACATTTGATCAATTGATCTCCAAGGTGCTCAACTTTGAATGAGCCCTTGCTATACAACCAACGACACAAACATATCTTGATCAGAAAACCAACCACCCATCTTCAAGCTATAATGGCAAACCTCACACATGGGCAAGAAACAAAAACATTACCAATGATGGTGTTCTTGATGCCAAAGTTCTCATCAGTGCACATCAACAAAACAGACCCATACCGCAATGACAACTTCAAAATCACCATCAAAATAATCACCAAGCCAACATAGTAACTCAATAGCCAAACAATCAGACCATCAACAATGTCAATCATCAAAGGGGGCCACCCTAGAGAAACAAGAACTCCCCCAAGCAGAATTACACTACCCTTGGGGAACCACTCAGGGTTATCATGGAGATATTGATAAACGAAAACCTCATCAAGGCTCCCACCTATGAGAATTATCAGGAACTAGATGTGCAACCACCCTGGTACAATGAAAACCAGTTTTGTGACTTTCACAAAATCAAAGGACATACTACTGACTACAGCATGAGGTTGAAGAACCTAGTCCAAGACTTCATTGATCAAAAAATCATAAACATGGAGCAGCCAGTTGAAAATCAAAACCTAAAAATATACATGAATCTAATGTGAAACCATAACAACAAATGCAACAATAAAAACAACAAGGGAAAAGGAACATTCAAAATCATCAACGATGTATACGACCATGTCCTTGCACCCTTGGATGAGTATTGCACCACTATCACTATCAAAGGAGCCCACGCTAATTGTGGAGTCACCACAAGAGGTGGCAAAATTACCATTGCAAGATCATCTCAGCCAAATAGAGCACTTGCACCTAACCCCAGATTTTTTCCCAATGGTTACAATGTCCTTGATTACTTGAAAATAACCCCATCAAAAATCTCCATAATGGAGTTGCTAAAAATTTCATCCCCCCACAAGAAAATCCTTGAAGAAGCATTGGCTTCATCCACTGTCCCAACAGATCTTGATGCGAAAAAATTCCAAGCTATGGTCAGAAACATCATCACTCTGAATCTCCTTACATTCTCTAACCAGGAATTTTCCACTCAACCATATAACAACCATGCACTCCATTTAGATGTCCTCATACATACAAAATAAATTCAAGTGAGTCTTGGTGGATGGAGGTGTAGGCTTGAATATTTGTTCCCTCAAGCTCATTAAGAACCTAAAAATCTTAGAGGATTCCATTGACAAAGGAAAAGGTATTACAATCAGAGCATATGATGATCAAGAAAAAGTGTCCCAGTGAAAAATCAAAATCCCTATTCAAGTAGGGCTAGCTATCATGGAAACTACCTGGCAGGTCCTAGATCTTGACTTGCCTTATAAAATTATCCTAGGACATCTATGGAACCATGCAATGCAAGCAGTAGCATCAACCTTCCATCAATGTGTCAAATTCACATATGAAGGATAGGAGGTCACCATCCATGAAGATCCTGAACCATTCTCCTATTGAAAGAACCTAGAGGCAAAATACTACAAAATCCCTCAAGTGCCTAAAAATTATGAAGGACCATCAACACCATACATTGATCCAGCCACTCACCTCCACTTCTATGACAAAGACACCTGCCACTCCTGCCATCCCCACCATCTCTAATATCAATGTCATCATCCAGGACAATGGTTATGGAAGATATACAATTCCCAAAAATGCATTTATGGTAGGAGAGTTACCACAATCTCCTAGATCATGAGGACGTCTGCAATCAAATAAAGCCTCCATGTAACAAACACCTAATGAAGGATATTCCAACTTTAGAAGTTGGGGAGATCTCAGCCGAGAAGTCATAGAGGAGGACCCATCCTATCTCTTATACCAAGACAATAGACCAGCAACTAATCTACCAATCAATGACAACAGTAAAGGTTTGCAAATGATGCTCACAATGGGCTAGGACAAAAACCAGAAATTGGGGCAAAACGACAACAGGCTTCTAATACCCATCATTCTAGAGATGCAAATGAGAAATCTTGGCCTTGGATGTACCCCTCTAAGTATAACCATATGTAGCCAAATTCCTCTAGTTAGAAAGGTCAATAATCCTCCTTAGCAATCAACAGCTCATGTAATGCCCCATCTAATAACCTAAGGAATGTTGCAATTGTGTATAAAAGTGAAATATATTTTTTTTAAAGTAGTAATATTAAGTTAATTAGTTGCATACATTCACTAAGTTATGTGACATTACACTACTTGAGTTTCCATAGATGACTTTAGTATTTAGCATTGCACATATTAATTAACATAAACATAAAAGTAAACATGGAACTCGTTAGCCTGTCGCTGCCTCCAGTGTTCTGATAGGAACCGTGCTCTAAACCTCTCTAGGAACATCTCCCAAGACACTGATCCAATATCTAAGTGGAGCTTTTGCTCCTCTAGGTGCCACCAAGTAGAGGCAAATCCTCTTAGATGCATAATAGTGCATCTCGCTTGGGTATTGCTACCATAAGGGTGCATGGCGAAGCATCTATACAAATCCTATAGCCAGGTCTCTACCTCTAAGCCACCTCTTGTACAATAAAAAGTAGGAGGGCATGCCCTCAATAAATCCCTCATGTGTCCTGCAGTAATAGCATCTTGATGCACTGTATCATCTACTCTCCTTGGAGATCTATCTCTCTCTAACAACCTCCTGCTCGACTTCCTATCTAGGTCCAAGACCAGCTAGGACCTCCTCTAATAAAGGATGTATCTGTGAACCCTCTACTCCTGACTGTTCATGATTTTATCCCTCATTCCTTTGATCCAACTGCTCTGCCTGATCACTCTGATGAGGGCTAAGAGGGGGAGTAACCTGAGGGATTGGCCCTTGGCCTCCACCTCAACCTCTACCATGACCTCTACCACCTCGTCTAGGCATGTTCCTACACATAACAATAATGAGTTTTAGATACTTATCAACCAAGGCTAACAAATAGCGACACTACGTACTAGGTCAACCTAATGGGCTTGCGATTACCTAGAGCATCCAGTGTTTGTAACCTTGGCTCTGATAACAATCAGTAATGCCCCATCTAATAACCTAAGGAATGTTGCAATTGTGTATAAAAGTGAAATAATTTTTTTTAATGTAGTAATATTAAGTTAATTAGTTGCTTACATTCACTAAGTTATGCAATGTTATACTACTTGAGTTTCCATAGACGACTTTAGTATTTAGCATTGCACATATTAATTAACATAGACATAAAAGTAAACATTGCATATCATTTGAATTTCCATTCAAGATAGTTTAAAGTACAAATATGATTTCTTACATTGCATTTGATAAGATATTACAATACTCATTCATCTAATGAGGTAGATCAAATAATAGTTACAATCACATTTACAAATGTTCACCTCATATACAATTGAGGGATGTTTTCAAATACAAGAATTACAGTAATGCAGTAAAGAATGTACATCTATATCCAAGTACGAGCTCTCCATCCATGAATCTCTTGTTGGCATGATAATAAACTAGGGACCCAACGAAGTAATGTACATGTTCCACCAAACCATGTGGTAGCCATAGGTCCACCCCCCGTGCTAGGAGATAGTAATATGGTTACCTAGATGTAATCTACTAACCCTAGACACAAGTACATAACTAATTGATGGTTACATTGCTTCCATATTTAAGACAGTTGAATGTACTAAGTACACAAGGTAGACTGTTATTTTAGGAGGAGTGTCATCACAATGTTGCAAAGGTTACCCTTGTGTTTCTTCGTAGGTTTCGGTCCCCAAATTAGGTTACCTTGGCAACCTCTTATGAAATCCGGCCCCATTGCAAGCTATTGTGGAATCGAATATCTTTTAAGGTAACAAGATATCGATTTTCCATTCCAGGCCTTCTCAACTTATACTCAAGACTGAACTAGCTCTAGAGTCCATAAGTGAGGCATAATAATCTTATTAAGGATTTTAATTCTAACTACTGTGTTGTTTAGTTATCACTGAATTACTAACTCTTTGTAAGTTACCCTGACACCACTTTGTGTGTCGGCCCTGACATAGAGCCACTCACCTAAACATAACAAAGGTATACTAAGTTTCCCTAACTAAAGTTTACAAGGTGCACAAAATTCAACCACATAATAACAAATGACACACAATGGTCATTAAAACTTCTATTCATAATCAAGTATCAATACACCATATTCTAAAACGTGCACAACCCAAGTCAACTCAAGAATACATATGAAAAATAACATCACCCTTTCTATACAATTCATTCTAGAAGACTTATACTTCAAAGACTTTCCCAATTTGCCCAATAAGAAACACGAATAAAACAAATCAAGAAATAAACACATCTCCTATTCAGATTTATTAAATCCAGTCAAACAATAATTTGAAGTATAAAATTAATCTTCTAGGATTTAATTTAACTTCTATTCATTTCAGATATCAAATCTACAATTTTCTCAAATTCATATTCATTTACTTGAATGAACTCTATATAATCTCAATAATAGCAGTTTAATCAAAACACCAGTAACTTTGTTATAATAATTTAATTACAAATTTCTATATCTAAACATTTAATAAATTAATTTTTAAATAACTCACTATAACACAAATATACATATTTCTAAACTTTATAAATTTCAAATCTTACAATTAATTATAAGCTATTATATATATACATGCATATATATATACATATATACATACATATATATATATATATATATAATACATTTTGAAAGAATTCAAATTAAAAACCATAAATAAAATTCAGTTTGCTTCATTGAAATTAAAATGAAACTATATGCTACGCGTAGCTCCCGCTACTACCTCCTTTTAGGGAGGACGCAACCCTACCAGGGCTGTGCTCAGCAGCCACTAGGTATTGTGCGCAGCCATGGTGGCTATGCCCACCAAAGTAGGGAATGGGGAGGGTTTCGGCCCTCCCCTATCACTGTTTAATTTTCTTCTAAAAAATTTATCATTCGTCATACATCGACCACAAAGAAAAACATGATTTAAATTTTATTTTTTTTAAAATACAATGATGAATTTCGCCCGTACGGCGATTTCCAAATAAAATTCATGTATTTATAATTTATTGACTTCACAATGCAATTTATATATGAAGATAAATACATATACAAATATATATATATATCTATATATTAAATTCCATTAGGGTTCTATAATAGAGAAATTAAAAGAAATCTCTACAGAGTTTTAATATGAAGAAACTGTATAAATTTCTACAGTGTTTTCCTACAGAAAAACTGAGAAATTTATCCATTTAAACATTTTATTTCTCCAAGAATTTTCAATTAAAAACACTGCAGTTTCTCAACTAAAAATATAAAAATATTTTGTATTTCGTTTGAGAATTTTTCCATTATTTAAACAATTTTTATTTTACAAAATTCCCAAGAAGAATACAGGAAACACAAAACTAATATTTTCTCAAACATTCTTTTTCAAAATAGAAACAAATTAAAACAAAGGAAAATACCTGTAACTTGAAAATTGCCTATAGAAAAGAAAGCCTCTGTTGCCTGTAGCGTACAATCCTCAAAAGCTTCTCCAAAAAAACCCCAAATCCATAGGAAAGTTATAACCAAACACAAAGAACTTCCCACCAAAGGGATCTTCCACAAATATACAACCAAAACAAAGGAAGTAACAACTTCTTTAAAATTGATTTTTTTTTACACAGCAAATTATTCTTTCATTTCCCATGAAGAAAAATTGATAACCCCTCTGTGCTTCCCAGATCCCAGATAATATCCGTGAACAACCTCAACCATAAACAATAAATTCAACTGGTACACATGTCGACAAGTACAAAATATCTTTTAACAACTTCTTGGCAATCTCGCCTTTCAAGATTTGCATGAATTTAGTTTATTTAAAATTTAAAATTTTCAAAATACAAAATTTATTTAATAATTAAAAACACCATTTCCAAATAACAATTAATTTAACTAAAATCTATTCACACACTAAAAATTGTTAGAATCCAAGATCACCTGCATGCAAATGAATACCTATCACATGCAAAAGACATGAAGAACCAAAAACGATGTTCTATAAAACTCTTAGTAAAAATGTATTAAGAGAATCAATTATTACAAAATGATCAATCCTTATGAAGGAGATCAAGACACCCTAAAAGGGAAACCCTAAAAGAAACCCTAGTGTGCACACTTAATAATTAATAATTAATTATTAATGTGCCTAAGTTTAGCTTAAGTAATAAAGAGGAATAAGTGACTTAATTAATTAATCAATGTGATGTAATTAATTAAGCATAATAACTTATTACTCTAACACCCCCCCTTAAGATGAACTTAGGAAGAAGCTAAAACACTAGAATAGGATGCATGAAAGCAAAGATGGGTCCCAGCAACTAGGCCTGATCAGGTACCCATTTACAAATGCAATAAGGAGTAAGAGAAGGAAAAACCCATTGGGACAAAACCCCCCTTACAATGAGATAACATGCTGCAAAGAAGCACTAGAAGAACTCTGTAGAGTAACACTGGAACTTGATATAGGCAAGCAAGGAAATATTCTTCTGTATACTACTGAAACCGGATGAGAGTCACTGATTGACTCAAGGAATCATGATAAAACAATAGAAAACCCGATGCCACAGAACACTCGAAAACTCCAAACTGGAACAACTCTGGAATCTATGAAGCAGCAAGCAATTATTGAATGATGCATTACTGAAAATGAAGTGCAAAGATGGAAGATGCACTCTCCCAACTGCCAAAATATCCAAGTAATCGCCAAACAACCCATCGGGCCAAATCTGGACTAATTGATAAACCTAGGATAGATATAGAAAAAGTACATGGACAGCAACCTAGAGCTCCTCAATACCTTTCTGACGCTTCAAACGAGGCGAAAAACGGAGATCATGGCAAAAAGTTATGAGCTTGGAAGCATAAAATATACATCTGACTTCAAACAGCAATAAATGTAGAAAATAGAAAAATACTGTAAAATAAACTGCACCAAATGAAAGTTCTTGGAACCAGCTTTCTGGCGATATCTCGTTTGCCCGATTTCGATACCGTATGCCCAAGATATGGCCAAAAGAAAAAAATAGCTCCTTTAGGGCAAACTAGGGTTAGGAGGGGGCATATGAGGGCCAGCCGTACGCTGACGTCATGCTAACGTCACCCATTCACGAGCTTAAATTTGACGACCGTCTGGCCGTCGCCGCAAAAAATCGGCCCCCCTGCAAAAAAAAATTCGGCCCTTGGTCGTGCATGTGACCGCGGGTTGGTGCTGAAGGGGCTGATCGGTGGCTGGGCGGAGCCCCTGGTCTCCATATGACCGGCGCAGAGCGGATGGGCCCGGGGATCCGGGGCCCTAGCCTCAGATTTTTAAGCATGCCGAATATGGCTTGTAGCAGGCCGCCGCCTCCCGTGGCGGCGGGTGAAGGCCCTCTGCGGTATTAGCACACAAAACAAAGAAATTTCAAATTTTTTTAATTTTTTTGAAATTTTCCAAAAAAAAGGTGCCTCGATCTGCGTGCTGGGGAGGCCGTACGGCCCCTCAGACAATTTTTTTTTGCCTTTTGAGTCAACTTCTCAGAAATCAACGAAATGACAGGTGTTTCTAGGGTTTTGGGATGCTGCGAACGCGATGGAGACGTCCGTTTGAGCCCATTGTGTCCCAAAAAAATGGCTACCCCCAGATCTTGCAGAAAAGATGCCTGTGGAAACCCTTGCACTCGAAACTCATGAAGAGGCCATATCTTCAGATCACGAACAAGCAGCTGCAGGTCTGGAGCTCTGATACCATGTTAGAATCCAAGATCATCTGCATGCAAATGAATACCTGTCACATGCAAAAGACATGAAGAACCAAAAACGATGTTCTATAAACCTCTCAGTAAAAATGCATTAAGAGAATCAATTATTACAAAATGATCAATCCTTATGAAGGAGATCAAGAAACCCTAAAAGGGAAACCCTAAAAGAAACCCTAGTGTGCACACTTAATAATTAATAATTAATTATTAATGTGCCTAAGTTTAGCTTAAGTAATAAAGAGGAATAAGTGACTTAATTAATTAATCAATGTGATGTAATTAATTAAGCATAATAACTTATTACTCTAACAAAAACAATTTAATTTAATTAATTAATTTACTTACTTAAATAAATTTAATCTTTAAGATCAAATTATTTAACCAGACAAACTAATTAATTTTTTAAATAACATGTAAAACTTATTTCTTTAACATTTAAAAATTAACTTAAATAACAGTATATTAAAGAATAATAACTATCATAAAAATTGACAAGATTTTCCTATAAAAGCAATTAATCCAAATAGGAAAAGACAAGACAATCTATGACTCTGAACTAAAACAAACGATGTACTATGACCGGGTTATAGACTAGAATAGGATGAACCATGCTACTACCTCCGAATCAACATTTTCATTGAGTCTTGACACGCTCAGACCTGAGTAACCAGGTGGAGTCGGTGTCATGTACCTGCAATCCTACAACCAAACCAATAACATGCATATATATAAAATCCATTGTACAGGCACACCGTGTGAAGAAAATCACAGACATCACATGGCACTCGCAAGCGAGTGATGCAATTCCGTTCTCCACACTAATACACGTCACATCTGACTGATGAATTAAATAACAGTTAGTCCATCATAAACATGTACATAACAATAATCATCTGAAGGAAACATCTACGCTATATCAAAGAATATCAAAAATCAATTAACACCATACAATGTATCATCATGTCACAAAGTGAATCCATTGTCACTCAAAATCAGTGATCAAAATATCCAAACCAAATACCAAAATCTAATAGTATGAAAACATGTAAATTGAAACATAAGCATAAATGGAGGGGTACTACATCCTCCCCCCCTAGGATCAATCTTGCTCCTGAAAGCTTGTGAACAGATAGGGATATAGTTCCCTCATGCGTGTCGCATCCTCCCAAATAGCAAAAGCCTCATGGCTAGGATCCCATTGGACCCTGATATGATCAACATCTGGACCCCTGAGACCGAGCGTCAGGCTGTACAATGGCCATGGGCTCCAAAGCCAGCAACCCATCCTCTACCAGTAATGCATTCTAATCAAGTACATGAGAAATGTCTGGATGATATGGTCTAAGAACAGATACATGAAAAACATCATGAATATGTGACAAACTGGGTGGTAAGGCGAGTCGATATGCTAGAGGACCAATTCTCTCTAAGATCTCAAATGTCCCAACAAAATGAGGCACTAGTTTAGAGCCTTTTCCATAACGAATTGGACTATTTCGCGGTCGCACTCGAAGAAACACTCTATCACCAATAGCAAACTGTCGGTCAATTCTATGCGCATCGACATACTTCTTTTGCCTATCCTGTGCTATTATCAAATGTTCTCTAATACAGTCAACCTGTTGCTCCATGTCTAGAAGCATCTCAGGTCCAAGTAACACTCTATCCTCTAGTCGATCCCAACTTAGTGGAGTTCGACAAGGACGATCGTATAATGCCTGAAATAGTGGCATACCTATGGAACTCTGATATCCGTTATTGTAAGAAAATTCTACTAAATACAGATAATCCTCCCAATGTGACTGTTGGTCCATTACGTGCATCCTAAGCATATCCTCTAATATTTGATTAACTCCATTTTTCCATCGGTTTGAGGATGATACGCTGAACTAAAGTTCAACTATGTACCTAGAGCATGTTGTAATGAAGTCCATAGGGCTGAAGTGAATACAGGATCTCTATCAAAAATAATCCTACAAGGAATCCCATGAAATCTAACTATGTCCTCCATGAATATCCTAGCTACGGATGAAGCATTATATGATGATCATACTGGTGAGAAATGAGCTACCTTAGTCAATCGGTTAATAAATACCATATTGGCATCATGTCGACGTGATGACGTAGGTAACCCTACAATAAAATCAACGGATATAATATCCCATTTCCATTCAAGAATGAGATGTGGCTACAATAATCCAGCAGGATGTTGATGCTCAGCTTTAACTCACTGGCATTCAAGACATCTTGATACATAATCAGCAATATCACATTTCATACCAGGCCAAAAATACAATTGTTGAAGATCAGCATGCATTTTCTTAACACCTAGATGAGCTGAGTATGGAGCTCGATGTGCTTCAGTAATAATTAATGTACGAAGACCCTCAGAATGGGGTACATAAATATGACCTAAATGCCGTAATATACCATTTGTTTCAAGGATATACTCTACAAATCGACCTTCTAAAGGTCTACCAGATTCAATCTCTGACCTTACCTCCTGATACAATCTATTAGTAGGAAGTGCTGCTACTATTTGACCTCTCAAATCTACTTCAAGAGTAGTAGCAGAGATCTCATGTCGACGACGACTAAGAGTGTCAACCACTGCGTTCTCTTTTCCTTGAACATATTTCACTTCAAAATCGTACTCACGCAAGAAATCCATCCACTACCTTTGTCTAGCATTTAAGTTAGGTTGCGTAAAAATATACTATAGACTATGGTGATCAATATGAAGTTTGAAACAATGACCTAATAAGAAATGCCTCCATCAAACTAATGCATGCACAACTATAGCTAGTTCTAAATCATGAGTGGGATAGTTTAATTCATGATCCTTGAGTTTGTGAGACTCATAAGCAATCACACGCCCATCTTGCATCAGAACTGCTCCCAAACCCTCTAAGGATGCATCCGTGCAAACCACAAAATCCTTAGTAGGATCAAGAACAATTAATATAGGCGCATTAGTCAACTTTTCTTTAAGTGTCTGAAAAGCCAACTGACATTGCTCTGTCCAAACAAACTTCTTCCCTTTTCTCTGAAGAGAAGTAATAGGATGACCAATTCTAGAAAATCCCCCAACAAACCGCCTATAATAACCAGCTAGACCCATGAAACTACGAACTTCACCTACATTAGTAGGTGCGGGCCAATCTACAATAGCTTGAATCTTTGAAGGATCCACAATAATAACTTTTTCAGAAATCACATGTCCAAGGTATTTTACTTCAGTTTGAAAGAAGTCACACTTCTTCAGGTTCACATACAATTGATTTTCCCTTAAACATTGAAATACCTGTCTCAAGTGTTCTTCATGTTACTTCATGTTCCTCGAATAGATCAAAATATCATCAAGAAATACAAGGACAAAGCGATCAAGGTATGTATGAAAAAAACCATTCATTAAACTCATGAATACTGATGGTGCGTTCGTTAACCCAAATGGTACTACTATGAATTTGTAGTGCCCATAACGAGTTTGAAAAGCAGTTTTATGAATGTATGCTTCAGCTATTCGCAATTGATGGTATCTAGATTTCAAATCAATTTTAGAGAACACATTACCTCCCTTGATTTGATCGAAAAGATCATCGATTCTAGGCAAAGGATAACGATTCTTAATCGTCACCTTGTTGAATTGATGATAGTCAATGCACAATCTACATGATTGATCCTTCTTCTTTACGAAGATAATGGGTGCTCCCGAAGGGGAAACACTAGGAAAAATAAAACACTTTTCTAATAGCTCCTCTAACTAAATACGAAGTTCCTGTAACTCCCAAGTCGTCATTCTATATGGAGCTCTAGAAATAGGCTCAGCTCCAGGAACTAGGTCAACTCTAAAGTCAATATCTCTCTTCGGTGGAATTCCAGGTATATCATTAGGAAACACGTCAGCGAATTCCCGAAGAATAGGATGATCATCAAGAGATACCTCTCGACTCTCACCTTCTTCCAAATCAGTAACTGTTTTTGCAAATAGTTGACATCCCTGACGAAGACATCTCTTTAATTGCATAGCAAATATCATCCGCAAAGAGATAGGTCTTTGAACACCTATGATTTCCACTTTCACACCTAAATCATTAATGACACTAACTATCTTAAGTCGACAATCAATCACATCATAATGAGATGCTAACCAATCCATACCTAAGACTATGTCATATGATCCTAAAGGTGTAACTTGAAGGTTTACTAAGGTAGTTAACGTACCAATTTTAAGTTCACAATTATGTACTAAGTTCTCTACCACTACTTTCACCCTAGAGGAAAATTCAACCTGCCACTTACCACCTTGCTTTACCGCCACAAGACCACAACGGTCAACAATGGTCAGTGAAATAAAGGAGTCGGTAGCTCCAGAATCAAAAAGAATGGAAACACTAACACCATGTAACTTACCTGAAGTCTCGACCACTGTGTTCTGGTGATCAGCTAGGCGGTCATTAACCATAGCATATACTGTATGTGATCGTCCTACATCACCCACTGTAGGCTCTGAAACTATAGGTCGAGGTCCAAAACCTGTAGAACCTCTCATCGGACACTTCCTAGCAATGTGTCCCTATTGTCCACACGAGTAACAACTTGTGCCTCTACCGAATCCTCTGCCACCTGAAGGTGCATTGGATAGCTAGAAACTGCCTCTATTGACAGTAGACTGAGCACTCTACATAGGCTGATCTTGCCTATTGCACTTGTTGTTCCACTAGTTACGACCCTTTCCTATTTGTGTACTATTACCTTGTTGTGGTTGTGGGTTATTATTCTTTTGAGGTGTACATTGTTGTTGCTTCCCACCCTTAGAGGGTGTTTGTTGGTTCCTAGAGGAACCCCCTATCTGTGCCTGTCCACCCCGTGGACTAAAACCTGCTGCAGGAGCACTGCCAATCTATACTCCTGTGTGACCACCTAACGCCATACCAAGATTCTCTTCCACTATTCAAGCCTTCTCCACCACAACTTCCATAGTCTTTGGCTCAAAGACTCTAACTCCACCACTAATGTGAGTATTCAAACCCCTGATGAAGTGCTGAACCAGCATAGGCTCATCATCACCAATACCAGTATACTGCTTGAGTTCATAGAATCTACGTTCATATTGCTCAACAGAAAGAGCCAACTAATGTAAATCATGGAACTCATCAACTTGTTGCTACCTCTAGTGTTTTGATAGGAACCGTGCTCTAAACCTCTCCAAGAACATCTCCCAAGACACTGATCCAATATCTAAGTGGAGCTTCTGCTCCTCCAAGCACCACCAAGTAGAGGCGAATCCTCTTAGATGCATAATACCGCATCTTGCTCGGGTATTGCTACCATAAGGGTGCATGGCGAAGCATCTACCCAAATCCACTAGCTAGGTCTCTGCCTCTAAGCCACCTCCTGTACCATCAAAAGTAGGAGGGCATGCCCTCAATAAATCCCTCATGTGTCCTACAGTAATAGCATCCTGATGCACTGTATCATCTACTCTCCTTGGAGATCTATCTCTCTCTCTAACAACCTCCTGCTCGACTTCCTATCTAGGTCCAAGACCAGCTAGGACCTCCTCTAATAAAGGACATATCTATGAACCCTTTACTCCTGACTGTTCAGGATTCTGTCCCTCATTCCTCTGATTCAACTACTCTACCTGATCACTCTGATGAGGGCTTAGAGGGGGAGTAACCTGAGGGATTGGCCCTTGGCCTCTACCTCGACCTCTACCATAACCACTACCACCTCTTCTAGGCATGTTCCTACACATAACAATAACGAGTGTTAGATACTAATCAACCAAGGCTAACAAATAGTGACATTACGTACTAGGTCAAACTAATGGGCTCGCGATTACCCAGAGCGTCTAGTGTTTGTAACCTTGGCTCTGATACCAATCTATAATGCCCCATCTAATAACCTAAGGAATGTTGCAATTGTGTATAAAAGTGAAATAATTTTTTTTTAATGTAGTAATATTAAGTTAATTAGTTGGATACATTCACTAAGTCACGCGACGTTACACTACTTGAGTTTCCATAAATGACTTTAGTATTTAGCATTGCACATATTAATTAACATAAACATAAAAGTAAACATTGCATATCATTTGAATTTCCATTCAAGATAGTTTAAAGTACAAATATGATTTCTTACATTACATTTGATAAGATATTACAATACTTATTCATCTAATGAGGTAGATCAAATAATAGTTACAATCACATTTACAAATGTTCACCTCATATACAATTGAGGGATGTTTTCAAATACAAGAATTACAGTAATGCAGTAAAGAATGTACATCTATATCCAAGTACGAGCTCTCCATCCATGAAGCTCTCGTTGCCATCATCATAAATTGGGGACCCAATGGAGTAAGGTGCACGTTCCACCCAACCATGCGGTAGCCGTAGGTCAACCCCCCGTGCTAGGAGATAGTAATATGGTTACCTAGACATAATCTACTAACCGTAGACACAAGTACATAACTAATTGATGGTTACATTGCTTCCAGATTTAAGACAGTTGAATGTACTAAGTACATAAGGTAGATTGTTATTTTAGGAGGAGTGTCATCATAATGTTGCAAAGGTTACCCTACTGTTTCTTCATAGGTTCCGGCCCCCAACTTGGGTTACCCTGGAAACCTCTTACAAAATCCAGCCCCATTGCAAGCTATTGCAGAATCGAATATCTTTTTAGGTAACAAGATATCAATTTGCCATTCCAGGCTTTCTCAACTTATACTCAAGACTGAACTAGCTTTAGAGTCCATAAGTAAGGCATAATCATCTTATTAAGGATTTTAAATCTAACTACTATGTTGTTTAGTTATCACTGACTTACTAACTCTTTGTAAGTTACCCTGACACCACTTTGTGTGTCGGCCCTCACACAGAGCCACTACCATAAACATAACAAAGGTATACTAAGTTTCCCTGACTAAAGTTTATAAGGTGCACAAAATTCAATCACATAATACCAAATGACACACAACGGTCATTAAAACTTCTATTCATAATCAGGTATCAATACACCATATTCTAACACGTGCACAACCCAAGTCAACTCAAGAATACATATGAACAATAGCATCACCCTTTCTATACAATTCATTCTGGAAGACTTATACATCTAAGACTTTCCCAATTTTCCTAATAAGAAACATGAATAGAACAAATCAAGAAATAAACACATCTCCTATTTGGATTTATTAAATCCAGTCAAACAATAATTTGAAGTATAAAATTAATCTTCTAGGATTTAATTTAACTTCTATTCATTTCAAATATCAAATCTACAATTTGCTCAAATTCATATTCATTTACTTGAATGAAATCTATATAATCTCAATAACAATAGTTTAATCAAATCACTTATAACTTTATTATAATAATTTAATTACTAAATGTCTATATCTAAACATTTAATAAATTACTTTTTAAATAACTCACTATAACACAAATATACATATTTCTAAACTTTATAAATTTCAAATCTTACAATTAATTATAAGCTATTATATATATACATACATATATATATATACATATATACATACAAATATATATATATATATATAGATACATATATATATATATATATACATACATATATATCTATATATATAATACATTTTGAAAGAATTCAAATTAAAAACCATAAATAAAATTCGGTTTGCTTCATTGAAATTAAAATGAAACTATATGCTACGCGCAGTTGCCGCTACGGCCTCCTTTTAGGGAGGATGTAGCCCTACCAGGGCTGCACCCAGTAGCCACTGGCTGCTGTGCACAACCATGGTGGTTGCGCCCACCAAAGCAGGGGATGGGGAGGGTTTCAGCCCTCCCCTATAACAGTTTTATTTTCTTCTAAAAATTTTATCATTCACCGTACGGCGACCACAAAGAAAAATGCAATTTAATTTTTTTTTTTAAATACAGTGATGAATTTTGCCCGTACGACGATTTCCAAATAAAATTTATGTATTTATAATTTATTGACTTCGTAATGAAATTTATATATGAAGATAAATACATATCCAAATATATATATATATATATATATAAAATTCCATTAGTGTTTTACAATAGAGAAATTAAAAGAAATCTCTACAGAGTTTTAATATGAAGAAACTGTATAAATTTCTACAGGGTTTTCCTACAGAAAAACTGATAAATTTATCCATTTAAACATTTTATTTCTCCAAGAATTTTCAATTAAAAACACATCAGTTTCTCAACTAAAAATATAAAAATCTTTCTTATTTCGTTTGAGAGTTTTTCTACTATTTAAACAATTTTTTTTACAAAATTCCCGAGAAGAATACAGGAAACACAAAACTAATATTTTCTCAAACATTATTTTTCAAAAAGGAAACAGATTAAAACAAAGGAAAATACCTGTAACTTGAAAATTCCCTGTAGCGTACAATCCTCCAAAGCTTCTCCAGAAAAACCTCAAATCCACAGGAAAGCTATAACCAAACACAAAGAACTTCCCACCAAAGGGATCTTCCACAAATATACAACCAAAACAGAGGAAGTAACAACTTCTTTAAAATTGATTGTTTTACATAGCAAATTATTCTTTCATTTCCCGTGAAGAAAAATTGATAACCCCTCTGTGTTTCCCAAATCCCAGATAATATCCATGAACAACCTAAACCATAAACAATAAATTCAACTAGTACATATGTTGAGAAGTACAAAATATCTTTTAACAACTTCTCGGCAATCTTTCCTTTCAAGATTTGCATGAATTTAGTTTATTTAAAATTTCAAATTTTCAAAATACAAAATTTATTTAATAATTAAAAACACCATTTCCAAATAACAATTAATTTAAATAAAATATATTCACACACTAAAAAAAAATTAATTTAATTAATTAATTTATTTAATTAAATAAATTTAATCTTTAAGATCAAATTATTTAACCAGACAAACTAATTAATTTATTAAATAACATGTAAAACTTATTTCTTTAACATTTAAAAATTAACTTAAATAACAGTATATTAAAGAATAATAACTATCATAAAAATTGACAAGATTTTCCTATAAAATAAATTAATCCAAATAGGAAAAGACAAGACAATCTATGACTCTGAACTAAAAAAGATGATGTACTATGACCGGGTTATAGACTAGACTAGGATGAACCATGCTACTACGTCCCAATGAACATTTCTGTTGAGTCTTGACACGATCACACCTGAGTAACCAGGTGGAGTCAGTGTCATATACCTGCAATTTTGCAACCAAACCAATAACATGCATATATATAAAATCCATTGTACAGGCACACCATGCAGAGAAAATCACAAACATCACAGGGCACTCACAAGCGAATGATGCGATTTTGTTCTCCACACCAATACACGTCACATCATACTAACGAATTAAATAATAGTTAGTCCATCAAAAACATGTACATAGCAATAATCATCTGAAGGAGACATATACGCTATATCAAAGCATATCAGAAATCAATTAACACCATATAATGTATCATCATGTCACAAAGTGAATCCACTGTTGCTCAAAATCAGCGATCAAAATATCGAAACCAAATACCAAAATCTAACAGTATGAAAACATGTAAACTGAAACATAAGCATAAATGGAGGGGCACTACAACTAAACTTCACTTACCCATATCTACAAGTTGAGTCATAGACAACTTCACATTTGACATAGCTGATGTCTGTACTAGTACTGATGATGAGGATCCCATAATCAACCTACCCATGATTTTCAAGGATTCCTCCCTACTCATGATTAGGACCTTATCCTATGAGTCTAAAAACCAAAACCATGAAATCTGTCTAGTCTACCCACAACTCATTGATTACGACCAACAAGGACCACCAATTCTTGACACATTCAAAAAAAATGAGGCACTTTTAGAATTCATGGGACTACAGGGTAATATTCTGTGTGGTGATCACAAAGTAGGATTCATCATTGATCTGGATACACATGCATATTATGGGGAAACAATTGAATCCCTCAGTCACAAAAGTGAAAAACTGAGAATAATCTCTAGGTCCTTGAATGAAAACCACACTGTGGCACTCTCTGACCCGAAAAAAGTAAAAAGAAAGGATGTGTCCAATGGTGGAAACCTCTCTAAGGCACCCAAGGATGGGGGATTCAATCTTCCTCTCAAAGTTTTACATCAGAAAAAATCAGCGGCCCTAGCTGAAACATGCAATCCGATTAACTTGGGAACAGAGGAGACACCACACATCACATTCTATGTAGAGTCATTATTGTCAGAAGAGAAAGAGCTCCTAGCTACCTTTTTAAGAGAACATAAAGTCAACTTTGCATGCAGATATGCGGACATGCCCTGGCTTAATCCATAAATTTTGGTCCATCACCTTGTAGTATATTCTAAAGCAAAGCATGTTAGAAAAAAGCTAAAAAAAAATGCACCCCCAAGTCACTCTGCTAGTCAAAATGGAATTGAAGAAGCTACTAGATGCAAGATTCATTTGACCAATCGACTATCTAGAATGGGTGTCAAATCTAGTTCCTAACTCAAAACCAAATAGGGGCATTTGAATCTGCATAGACTTCAAAGACTTAAACAAAGCATGTCCAAAAGATGATTTCCCATTGCCCAACATTGACATGATTGTAGACATGATGACGAGACATGAAATGCTTTCCCTAATGGATGGTTTCTTAGGATACAACCAGATAATGATTTCTAAAGAAGACCAACACAAAATGGCCTTCACTTGTCCATGGGGGACTTACTGCTGGAATATGATGCCATTCGGATTGAAGAATGTAGGAGCAACATAACAAAGAGCTTTGATGTTAATCTTCCATGACATGATCCATAAAACTATCGAAGATTAGGTTGATGGCATACTAGCCAAATCCAGAAAGAGGAAGGATCACATAGCAACCTTAAGTGCCATTTTTGACAAGATGGAAGACTACAAGGTCCAATTAAATCCAAAAAAGTGTCTTCGGTGTACAATTAGCAAATTTGCTAGGATACATAGTGTCAATGAGAGGTAATGAGGTAGACCCTACCAAGGTAAAAGCAATCCTTGAGATGGAGGCACCTAAAACATTGAAACAATTAAGAGGGATCTGAGGCAGGCTTCAGTCCATCTGCAGATTCATAGCAAAACTAGTAGATAAACAAATCCCTTATTCTAACCTACTTTACAAGGGAGTAGCGTACAAGTGGGATGACAAGTGTGAGGAAGCCTTCAATAAGATCAAAGAATATCTGCTTACACCATCGGTCCTCATGCCACTGATCCCAAGAAAGCCATTAATTCTATATGTGTCAACAACAACAAAAACCCTCGGTTCTCTTCCAGCTAAGCATGATGAAAATGGGATAGAAAGGGCCATATATTACATCAGCCACACAATGGTTGGGCATGAGTTAAACTACTCATTCATTGAGAAATCATGTCTAGCAATAGTATTTGCTTCATAGAAATTCAAACATTACATGTTAGCACACAAAGTCAAACTCATTTCCAAAATTGATCCCCTCAAGTACTTACTATCAAACGAAATGCTTTTTCAGAAGGATCCAGGGGGTGATCCCACAAAGTTGGTTTACAATTTCTGGGAGGATCTGATTTTTTCTGAAATCACATATTTTTAAAAAACATAATGATTTAAGCCTTTAAAAGTTCCATTTAAAGAATTCCAATTGAAGAGAGTTTGATCAAACTATCTTAAATCAAACCCCCTTGGATAGAACCCCACTAGTTTTAAACCATACCTATAACAGAGTCTCCTTTACACCTATCAAAATGGGTGATCCCACAATAGTGGTTTACAAATTTTGGCCAAATTGGACACTGAAATAATTTTTTAAAACTAAATATTCACATTCGGGCACTTATAGCAGCTAAACTGTGAAGAATTTGAAGATAATGTAAACTAGAGTCTCGTCACATTTTGTCTGTAGATTCTAAAAAACAAATTTAAAAAAAAATTGGAATTATATTCCACTTTTTTTTTCATCTCCCACGAAAACTGGGTTTTTTCAAAAAACAACATTTTTAAAAAGTGACGCACACCGTATAATGCATAACTTTTTTTCCATGAAAGATAAAATTCTAATTCTCTCGAATTTAGATTCGTAACTCCAATATCTAGTGCTTACACTTGGTTATATATTTTTTTATTGAATATATTTTTTTTAATTATGTTTCAAAGTCAAACCAATTACAATTCAAACATAGCGCAACCGTATAATGCATAACTTTTTTTGTATATATCGAAAATCAAATTTTTTTTTTCTATTGGATCAAAGACTTCAATATCTGGTGCACTCATTTTTATTTTTTTTGATAATCTACTATTTTTCCACATGTGCAGAACATAGACCTTCATTTTCGATGAAAAACCTATGTTGAATAAAACTAAAAAAACAAATAAATAATAAAACCAAAACATATTAAAATTATATTTGTTGGATAGCTCACTCTGAGGACTACCTGATTCCAATTGGGTTTGTGAATATTCCTCCATATTCATCCTCAAACCGAGCTCTGAAGTGCAAAAATTTAAGATTTTTTTGTGTCTCAGTGGGGATGAGGAATAAAGGGGGTTTGAACGAAGCCCTAGGGGTTGATTCGAACCCTATTTCATTTGAACCCCCCTTCTATAAGGGGTTTTGATGGCTATTTTGGTGGGAAACTATTAAGAGGGTTCAGCTGAACCTAGGTTCTACCAAACCCCTAATTGGTTCGGTCAAACCAATAGGTTCGTACAAACCCCTAAAATCAATTTTTTTGCCATGCTTTCATTTTTTGTGAGTTTTCCTTCCTCACTTCAATTGTAAACCACTATTGTGGCTTCACCCAAATGTTGATAAAAACCCACTTTTGATTTACCTTTGGGGGATCAAATGAATTCATTTAATTTTATTTTTTTGTAAGCATGTAGTCCTTATTATAAACTTCTCAAAAATTATAATTTTAAATAAATTTAATTTTATATTATTATATTTAATTTTTATTTCTCATTAATGTAGACTTTTCCCCAAAAATCAAGCTCTTTGTTCTGTACATGTGGAAAAATAGAAGATTATAAAAAAAAAATTATAAATATTAGTGTACCATTTATTGAATTGCTTGATCCAACAAAGAAAAAAAAAAATTTCTATATATACAAAAAAAGTTATGCGTTATACAGTCGTGCTATGTCTAAATTATAATTGGTTTGAATTCAAAGCTTGATAAAAAAAAAAAATCAATAAAAAACTATCTAACCAAATGGAAGCACTAGATATCCAAGTTATGAATCTAAATTCAAAAGAATTAGAATTCTATCCTTCATGGAAAAAAAGTTATGTGTTATACTGTGAGCGTCACTTTTTAAAAATGTTGTTTTCTGAAAAAAACTAGTTTTTGAGGGATATGGAAAAATAAGTGCAATCTGATTCCAAAATTTTTGAAAAAAATATATTTAGAATCTATAGACAAAATATCATGAAACTCTAGTTTTCATCATCTACAAATTCCTCGTGGTTTAGCCGCTATAGGTGCCCGAAAGTGGAGATTTAGTTAAAATAAATTATTTCAGTGTCCAGTTTGGCCAAAAATTGTAAACCACTATTGTGGGATCACCCATGGCTAAATGGGTCATGATTTTTTTGAATATGACATAGAGTATGTGGAACAAAAAGTAATCAAAGGTCAGGTAATCACAGATCAACTTGCAAAAGCACCTATGTATTAAGAGAATCCACTAATCTCAGAATTCCTAGATGAGTCCATCTTCCATCTGAGCATAGTTGACCACCAGAAACTCTACTTTGATGGCTCATACATGCAACATGGATCAGGAGTTGGTGTCTTTTTCACAACCACACAGGGGGACTGCATACCAAGGTCCTATAAATTGGCATTCTCCTATACTAATAACATTACAAAATACGAGGCTTTAACCATAGGTCTCAGAATAGTAGTGCAGTGGCACATCATGGCCCTCAGAGTATCCATAGACTCCCAACTAATAATAAATCAAGTGAATGGTGAATACCAGACTAAGGATGATAAACTGACTCCATACAAAAAGATGGTAGAAAACCACAAAGAATCATTCATTGACATCACTTCTGAGCAAATTCCTAGAGAAAACAACAGAGCAGCGAACACCATGGAAATGATTGGATCCCTACTAGACATCCCTCATAATATCCCAAAATATGAATTCTTGGTAGAGCAGCTTCTCATGCCTGCATTCGAGGTACCAGAATTAAAATTCGTGTGTGAAATCATTGGTCCTGATGATCCCTGGTACCATGAAATTTATACCTACCTATGAATAGGTGTCCTACCTGCTGACTTACCCTCAAGCCTAGAAAGAACTTATGTCAAGAAAGCATCCTGATTTGTCATCCTAGGAAATACCCTTTACCATAGGCGCATAGAGGGAACCTTACTACACTATTTAAACATTGAGCAGGAATTGGCCACTTTGATGCAGGAGCATCCATGGTCAAAGGGATATCTTCATCAATTTTAATTTTTATTTTCCTATGGTTTGATAATTATTTAGTTGGAGAAATAAATTAAAATATTAGGCCAAAAATTGTAATAAATAATTGGTCTTTTATTTTAATATTGCTAAATTTTCGAGTGGAGATTGTCTAGGTGGCAGTGTTGAACTTGAGCTTTAAAAAAAAAGGGCAATCTTGGAATGGATTTTCTTGGGAGTTACAAATTTTTAAAAATCAATTAAATCCTCATAAATTGTAATAATGGAGATCTTGCATGCCCAAGTTGAGTTGGCAGTTACTTTTCTAATTGGGTCCCTATTTCCTAGGAGTTGGAATCTTGCATGTTGTTGCATGTCTAAAGTCGTATGTATGAGACCCAGTTTTAGTAAAATGGGCATAACTTTCTCATATGATAAAAAAATTAAGATTTTCAAAATGATTTGGAAAGCTGAAAAGAAGGGGCACCAAACCCAGAAATTGTTGGAGGAGTTTCAAAACAAAGACAGATCGTTGATAGGCAGAGAGGGACGGGTTTTCTTGGTGATTTTGTGGAGGTTGTTTTGAGAAACTAATGGCGGTTTCTTCTCACACAACTTCTATGTATTGATGCTGCTCATTTGGAGAAGGGGGATTTGGAGAGTTGGTGGTTGCATATCCAGATGTTGCTGGAATGATGTTGAAAGTTTAAGTTGCATTTTTTTTTTGTATGTGTGAAGTCCATGTTGTATGTGAGCATATGAGCTCCATGATTGTGTAATTCAAATTCAGATTTAAAATCAATATATATGTTGCATATTTCTCTTCCATATTTGTTGTTAATATTTATTTGCAGCATTCTTGCATAGTGTTTAATGTGTGTGGCTTTAGATTTGAAAGGGAGAGTTTCCCTCCCTGCTTCACACTTTAACTAAGATGCATAATGACATCTATGGTTCACATTTGAGTGGAATGACCCTAGCAAAGAAATTGCTGAGGATGGGGTATTATTGTCCTATAGTGGAAAGAGAAGCAAATAACTACATCAAAAGGTGCCTACAATGTCAGCATCATGGGGACCTTATCCATGCTCCAGCTCAAGAGCTTCATCATATTGCCACACCATGGCCCTTTTCAAAGTGGGGGCTCGATCTCATCAGAAAAATAACTCCCACCTCATCCAATGGCCACAATTTCATCATAACAGCCACTAAGTACTTTACCAAGTGGATGGAAGCCATCCTCATGAAATACATCATTGAAAAGCAAATATCGAAGTTCATCCTGAACTACTTAATATGCTGATACGGTGTTCCCAAAGCTATTATCATAGATAATGGGACACCATTCAATAATTAGGATGTTCATGACCTATGTGAAAATTTTCAAAATCCAACATTTCTTTTCTACTCTGTATTATCCCCAAGGTAATGGACAAGAAGAAGCCACCAATAAAATCATTCTAAAAATCCTCAAAAAGATAGTCAATGACACAGGTCATGACTGGCATCTATAGCGAAATCCCGCCCTCTGGGCCTATCAAACTAGCATCTACACACCCACTGGTGCCACACCCTTCTCCTTGGTCTATAGATCAGAGGTAATATTACCCATTGAGATCAAGCTCCTGTCACTAAGTATATCACTGCAAAACCTCATCACGAATGAAGAATACTGAATATCAAGATTGAATGAGCTGGAGCTATTGGATAAGTGGCATATAAATGCTTTAAATCATTTTCAAGTTTATCAGAATAGACTCAAGCGGAGTTATAACAAGAAAATCAAAAGCAGGACCTTTCAAGTTAGAGAACTAGTACTAAAAGAAAATCAGAAGAACGTCCCAAATCCAAACAAAAGGGAAAATTTGAACCCAATTGGTTGGGACCATTTGTTATCACAGCGAGCTATAAGTCAGGGGCATATTAGTTATCAACACCTAAAGGGGAACCTCTGTAGGAACCCATGAAGAACTCCCATCTCAAAAAAAATTATGCCTAATCTTTCAAGGTATAGAGCCAAAAAATGTAAAAAAAAATAGAAAATGTCCTAAAAAAATGGTCACCCTGATGAAAACCTGGCAAAAAGCCATCTTGGAGACAACAAAAATAAAAAAAGCAACAAATGCAAAACAAAACAATAAACATAAAAATATGATAAAAAATAGTAAAGAAAAAAATTGTCCTCTGGTGAAAACCACTTCGGTGGCACTTTGGACAAGTACCTTGGTGAAAACTTGGCAAACAAGTGCCTTGTGTAAATAAGCTCTTTCCATCCACCAGGATCTTCATGGCTTGTTTCATATCATCCATCCATCACACTTCCATCGCAACCCATATCTCCATCCATCACTCATCCATTTGACATCTGCATCATAGCTTGGACCTGTGTTCATGTCATGATCCCTCCTAAGTACTACTCGGCCCATTCTCAAGGTTAGTTTTTCCTACCTCTATCAGAGTAGTTTATTGCATCACGCTAGGTGTAGTCTCATTGGATTAGATTCGTCTATATTCTTGAAGTCCCTAAAATCAAAAAATCCCAAAACATCACAAAATCAAACAATCCAAAAACATTCATAAAACCAAAAAATCCAAAAACATTCAAAACATATCAAAATCCAAAAACAAGTCAAAAAGTTAGTCAAAAAGTCAAAAATAGAGTCATCTTGTCGAACTATGGGTCTCTGAGCCTTGAACATAGGAAAGGTTGATCTTTGATCATCTCCGAAGACACTTAGGTCAGTCCTTTAGGAGTCCGTCATAATAAACTATCATTTCATCATGTATATCTTCATCTATAAATCAGTCAAATCATTAATCAAACTATGTGGTCTCTGTGTGTATAACATAGGCAAGGCTAATATGTTGATCAGCCCTTGAGGCCCCTAGGATAGGTCTTAGGTTAGTCTCTTGGTCAAAATTGCAGAAAACCCCAAAACATTGGAAAATTCAAAAATCAAAACATTTGTAAAATCTCAAAAAAACCAAAAACAACCTCAAAACATTTCAAAAAAGATCAATAGCATCCAATTTTTTTTAAAAATCCATCCATCCCATTTCGTTTTCACGCGAAATAAACATCACTCATAAAAAATGATTGTCATCCTCAACCTTAGGTAAAACAATCAGAAATAAGTCTAGTAGGTTAAAAGTGAAACCTCAAAACATCAAGTATCAGGTCTACGTCAGTACATAAACAAGTTAGTCAACTCTTTGTATCAATAGCCTATCATCCAATTAGTCCTAGATCAATCATCTAATAACATAATGTCCCAGGATGTATGCTTCCTACAATGGGAATTAGGTATCGGAAAGAATACTTTGGATAAACGAAATGGCGTGCCACCATCCACTAACATTTCCTAGGATGTATCCTTCCTACAATGGGCATTATCTATTGGCAATAGTTTTGGTTCTTATCCTTTTAAAACACATTTCCTCTTGGTTAGCGGTACTGAAGAAAATTAGCTTGTTTGTTTACTTTATCTTTGTCTTTTGACTTATCTCTTTGCGCTCATTCCAATAACCTCTCTATAATGTCCAAACAAAATTATTTAGAGAGATAGGAATGGGGCAATGATCATTATATTTTTATCTGCTACACTTGTTGGATGTTCTTGTAATATAACCTTGGTCATGCATGCTTTATTTGGGCATAGTGAGGGCGTTTTAGGTATCTTGTTTACCACATAGGAAGGCTTTCTTTTCTATGTTTTGGTCTGAGATGTTTGAAATATCTGAACTACATTTTAAATGAGGTTTCATATGTCAGCTGCGAACAAGAGTACTTGTATTTGATTGTCGAGTCAAAGTCCATCACACTAAGTGCAATGACATCCTATTTCTTTATACCTTGATGCATCATGCTTATGCATGTTATCAAACATAAGGTAAGTAGCCCTTTTAAAGTCCCAATTCCTGATAAGAAAATCATCTATCTCTCATCATCATCATCTTTTGTCTTGTTGGAATCTCTTGCTTTCTTCTATCTCCTTTCCACACTAACATCATCACCAATGCATCCATCTTGCATCCACAAATCATCATCATAGTGCATATCATATCATATCATATCATATAAGAAACACCAATCATCTCACATGCATGTTCATCATCATAATATAGATCTGTTAGTCTAAGAAATTGATAAAACCATACATTTGCATAAAACATCAATTGAATAATCAGATAGGCATCATCACATCATCCATCTCAAATGCATCATATCATCATTTAAGTTGTTTAGGATAATATAGATTGGTCATTATAAGCATCTTAAAACCATCTCATTTGCATCATCATCACAACCATCCATATGTTAGTCTTAAACCTCTTTATTGCGAGATCGACCCTCAAATTGAATCTTTTCGCTTGATCTCTCGAGGGGGAAATGTACCAGTATACTTCTTTCTGATGGGGCATCTGAAAAAATCATAATTTTTTTGAATTTTGATCATGGTAAGTTAATTCTTTGAACCAACACAGCAAGTGCATTGCTTTAAAGAGGGGCAAAATGTAGAGATGAAAATTTTCCTAATTAACTAACTTCGATTCTTCTTTAAATCACTACTTAATTAATACATCTTAATTCCTTTAAATCAAATCAATCAAATTTACTTAATTAAATCATAAATCAATCCTAAGGTCCCTTTTAATTAAATAAACCAATCTTATCTAAATAACTTCTAAAGTTCTTCATTTAATTAAATAAATCAAACTTATTTAGTTAAACCACTAACATCATTCCCTTTAGCTAAATAAATCAAAATATTTATTTAGCTATGTCTAAATCACTTTTTATCTCCTTTTGATTTATTTTAATCCATAAATCTAAGTCAAAAAGTGAAATCATCTAATCCCTCATTAAATTAATCTAATCCTGATTAATTTAATCTAAACTCATGTCACATCCTCTCACTTTTCCCACTTGCACAAATAAATCATTTAATTCATTTATTAAATCTTCATTTTTCCTCAACAAGGCATCTTTAACGAATATTCCCTCAAATTTGAATTCAAATCCAAGTAGGATGAGGCCTTCCAACAAGGAATTTATGTCACCTTACAAGTCCTTTTGCATTGAGCCAAGTGGTCATTACTCCATTTGACTCTCCCTCCACCTTGTCATTTCAACATTTTCAAATTTCAAATATATGCATTTATGGTTACATTCATCAAAACTTGCACACCCTTGGCCCATTCACATGGTGACAAGTGGCTCCTTCCTATTGGTTGGGTTTTTGTCCCACATTCATCCATCTTGCCTCTTCTCTCATCAAAATCTTCTATAAAATGGAGGCTATCCTTCATTCAGTCATCCACAACTTGATGCAAAGTTACTCTCTTTACATTGAGAGCTAATTTTTTCCACTGTCATAGCATTGCATCTTCATCATTTTATTTTCAAGGGTTGGGAAAGGGCCATTTTTCTCATCAAAGTGGCACCAATCCACTATGGAATAGGTATTCAATATGTAGTCCATGCTCTCAACTAGTTTACTTTGCTATTTTGTTTGCAATATTAGACATGTTGGATTATTCCATAGGAATATCACTTTATTTGCTTGTTTCAAATTTATCTCATGATAATGGATGTGGGATATTTTAAGCTTGCAGATTTTGTGTTATACATAAAGCACTTGTAAGAAAGAATCCAAATCACTAGCCCATGGAACATTTTGACAAGAAGACATTCCTTATCAAGCTTCATCTTTCATCAAACATCAATCCAAACAATCACTATCAGTTTCATCTAATTTGCACTTCAAACATCACATCAAATCAGTCATACACTTTTGTCCCAAATCAATCTTCAAAATTTTTATCAATCAAATCCAATCAAAATATCATCATCATGGGATATCCTTCCCAATCCTTGTGTTGCTTAACACTATCCTTGCATTATTGTCTATCCTCAACAATGTTATCACCAATCAGTCCATCATCATCTTGGGATATCCTTTACAATCCTTGTGTTGCTTAACATTATCCTTGCATTGTTGTGTATCCTCAACAATGTTATCACCAATCAATCCATCATCATCTTGGGATATCCTTCCCAATCCTTGTGTTGCTTAACACTATCCTTGCATTATTGTGTATCCTCAACAATGTTATCATCATTAATCGATCAATATGATCAATCAACCTTAGCTTGGTTTTCAACAAAATCCCAAAATAGAGCACTGATATCATCACACATATCCAAATCGTCAAAAATCCTATGGAAAATCGAAAAACAACCAAATCATATCAAAATCCAAAAACAAGTCAAAAAATAGAAAATGTTAAAAACATGGAGTTTGAACTACATCGTCTCTGAGCTTAAATGTGGGCAAGGCTAATATTTGATAAGCCCTTAAGACACAAAAACACAAAAACATTCATAAAATCTCAAAAAACACAAAAATATTGAAAATTTAGAATATCAAAACATTTGTAAAATATTGAAAATACCAAAAACAAACTCAAAATAGTTTCAAAAACTCTAAAAACGTCCAAATATTTGAGAAAATCCATCCATCCACATCTCACTTTCACCTGCAATAAAAATAGCTCATAATAAATCATCATCACCTTCATCCTTTGGCAATACAAACAAAAACAAGCACAACAATCAACAAAAGCAAACTTCAAATGCAAAATCAAAATCAAAATAAGAAACTTTTAAATGTAAAATCAAACTCCTGATCATTCACAAACATGTCAATCAACCTTATTTCAATAGCCTTTTTGAGCAACCTATCAACTTGCCACCATCCACTAACATGTCCTAGGATGTATGCTTCCTAAAATGGGAATTATCTATTGGAAAAAAACTTTGGATAAACAAAACAGCTTGCCACCATCCACTAACATGTCCTAGGATGTATCCTTTTTACAATGGGCATTATCTATTGGCAAAACACTTTGGATAAACAAAACGACATGCCACCATCCACTAACATGTCCGAGGATGTATCCTTCCTACAATGGGTATTATCTATTGGCAATCATTTTGGTTCTTATCTTAAACAAAACAAATCCCTATATCTTTTCTTTTGATTTATCTTATTGTGCTCATTCTAATGACCTCTTGCTGATGTCTAATCAAAGCAATTTAGAGAGAAAGGAATGGGGCATCGATCATTATCTTTCTATCTGTTATGCTTGTTGGATGTTCTTGTAATATAACTTGGCGAATACTTTCTTTTGTAGGTGTATCCTAGCAAGGTTTCTATATGTCAAGTGTGAACAAGAATACTCATATCTATTTGTCAAGTCAAATTCCATCACACTAGGTGCAATGCCTTCCTGGTTCTTTATACCTTGATGCATCGTGCCTATGTGTGTTATCAAACATAAGGTAAGTAGCCCTTTTAAAGTCCCAATTACTGATAAGCAAATCATCCATCTCTCATCATCATCTCTAATAAATTTGTCTTGTTGAATCCTCTTGTCATCATCTCATTTCTTCTTCTTTTCTGCACTAACATCACATCATGATTAGTTAATTATCATCACAAATCCATGCATCTTGCATACACAAACCATCAACAAACTGCATATCATATCATATCATATAAGAAACATCAATCATCTCACATGCATGTTCGCCATCATAATATAGATCTTTTAGTCTAAGCATCTCATAAAACCATACATTTTCATAAAACATCCATTGCATAATCATATAGGCATCATCACATCATATCATCATTTAAGTTGTGTAGGATAATATAGATTGGTTATTCTAAGCATTTTAAAACCATCTCATTTGCATCCTCATCATAACCATCCATACATCCATCTTGAACCTCTTTATCGTGAGATCGATCCTCAAATAGAATATTTTCGCTCGATCTCTCGAAGGGGAAATGTACCAATATACTTCTTTTTGTTGGGGCATCCGAAAAAATAAGAATAAAAATTAATTTTGATTGCGGCAAGTTTATTCTTTGAATCAATGTAGCAAGTACATTGCTTCAAACAGGGGAAAAATGTAGACATGCAAAATTGGCATCTTTCATTTAATTAAGTTATATTTTTCCATTCATTAAATAAATCAAGTTTATTTGATTAATCTCTAAATTCCTTGATTTAAATTAAATAAATTCATCTTTAATACTAACATCATCCCCTTTAGCTAAATAAATCAAAATATTTATTTAACTAAGTCTAAATCATTTTCCATCTCCTTCTGATTTATTTTAATCCATAAATCTAATTCAAAATTCAAAATCACCTAATCTCCTATTAAATTAATCAAATCATGGTTAATTTAATCATAATCACCTGAATCCTCTAGATTTTGTAAATTACACCAATAATTCATTTCTTTGATTTAATAATTCCCTAATTACTTTCAAAATGGCATCAAAGAGGGAATATTCCTCCAAGTTTGAATTTTCCCTCCCACATGTATTGTCCTCCAAAATAGCATTAACTACTCTTACACTGTCTCTTACATATACCCCACTTGGCATTTAAGACTCTTTCTTCTCCCTCCAACAAGCCATCTTTTCAATTTCAAATCTCCCCCTCTTTAGCACATTGATCAAAATGTGCACAACCTCCATCCTCTCACATCTTGAGAAGTGGCATCTTATCATTGGCTTATGTTATGTCCCACATCCTCCATGTTTTTCATTGCTCCATCATACTTTCTTATAAATAGAGGCCTCCTCTATTGTATTAATCCTCCACAATCTTTTCCACAACTTGATACACAATTCAAGCATTTGAATCTTGTTCATCATATCATCCAGGAGCTTATCAAGGATTGGGAAAGGGCTTTTTTCCATAGAAGCACCAATCCACTATGAGATAAGGGTTTAATATGTTTTCATATGCTTGCAATTGGTGGTTTTTGTTATATTTAGTTTCCATATTTTATCATGGTTAAGTATTTCATAGGAATCTTAGGTTTGCTTATTTTGAATTGACTAACTAAGCTAATTGTGGTCATTTTTTAAAGTAAGGCAGATTTAAGGTTCACAATAAGAAATAATTTTTCCATATTTTCAATTGTATTTTATTGTAAAAAGGTGAAAATTAACAATACAGCCATCAATATATCCCTCACAAAAACATCCATTTTCAAAAGATAAATCTTAAAATAAAACTACACATAATTAATTTACAAATTTTAGTTTGTAGTATAATTGTGTAGACAAAATCTAATGTTCATGTTTTAAAGGCTCTATTTTTCTAGACCTTTACTAATCATTTTTCACATAGAATAATATATTCCACTATCCAACTTTCAAAATAAATATTGCATTTTCTAATTTAAATGAAATAAATTAAATTGTTCATTTAATGTTTCAATGGAGCATTAAAATGGTAGATAGACATACTGTGAATTAATATATTTTAAATAATTTTTAATTGAATAAAACATTAGTTTTGCTTATCTTTTATATCTATAATATTTATGATATACATTAGATTTAATAGAAATAATCCACATATGTAATTTTATCCTTAATTAATTTCGTCTCTTTTATGCATCCTAAGGGCATTCCATAAGGGTCTGGCTATTGAAAATGGAGAAAAATTTGCAAGTATAAAGCAACGCCTACAGTTTAAACATCTTGTAACAAGCAACCAGATATTATTCTTCGAAATTCTTCATATTCTGGACTTGTTGTGAAATAGTAGAGCCTCATATATTATTTAAGAAGAAAGACTTGATAATGGATTTTTTTTTGAATGAACTCCCTGAACAAATAATTAGAGACATCTTAATAAGAGTGCCTTACAAATCTCAGTCAAAGGTTAAGCAGTACTTTGAACCTTTTAAAGAGATGATGGAATGTTTCCAGTTTTATCGAGATAGAATTCACATTGGAAGGTCTCAGAAATATATATGTGTCCTCCAGGCTGCAGGGTTATCTATATACGACCCTGATAATAAATCATGGGAATTGCTCACTCCTCTTCCCACCGGATTTGAGGTCGTATTGCTCACTCATATTCTGTGTGTTAATCATAAGATTGTTTTACTGGGCTTAATATATAATTTCAATACTACAAAGATTCTGATATATGATTTATTGTCTCGTACATGGAAGCAAGGCGTTGAAATGCCAATGGCGAGAGATGTATCCCTATTTGCATATTTTGCTTCACTTGAAAGATTAATTTATGTTGTAGGAGGAATTGATAGATATAATTTTAATAAGGAACTACTTGAAGCAGCAGTTTACAATGTTGATGAAGACAAGTGGGAGCTTATTCCTAAGATGCTGTGAGAAGTTGACACATGCAAGGGTGTTTTTATTGAGGGAATTTTTTATGTCATTAGTATGTCGAGAAAGAGTAATATAACTCAAAGATATGATCCCAAGACTGGAGAATGGACAATAATATTAAATATGTATTTGAACGGTTTATACTACATCAATGTTCTCAATGCATTTGGACAACTAATTGTGTATGGATGGCATCCTTCAATAATAGAGCAATATGATTGGGATCAAAATTTGTGGAGAGAAATTGATGACTTTCCTGAACAACAGTTCTTTGCTCATGCCACAGTGTGGGGTGATAGAATTTTCTTCTGTGAATATAAAAATCCTTCTCTACTTTCGGAGTATCTAGTTTTTTATATGTATAAACCTGGAGTAGATTTGTTTGAGAGGTGGATTTTTGTTTACAAACCACGAAATATTACCAAAATGGATATCATGTCGGTTACGAAAATAGAAATTCAGAATATTCGTAGCTGCTTCATTACTATATGGTTTAAAATATATGATTATTTTAAAATAGACTTTAGACATGTATTCCTTCAAATGCTAAAATTGGTGTTATGTTATGTCATTTTAAACATGTACATCTTTACAAACTCTTAAAATTATTTTATTTTATAATTTATAATGGTTAATTTATTTTTATTTAAAAAATAATTTTATTTTTATATATAAATTTATATATAAAAAAAGATTCATTCAATATTAGAATAAATTCACAAAATAGAATATATGAGTTTAGTTCTTTGTACTATGCTTATAACAATTGTAGGATGAATGCTGGTCAATGGAGTTAATTATTTACTCTAAGAGGAAATCCTAATAGAGATGAACTAAGCAACATGTCTAAAAAAAGTGAGATGTCTTAGAAGTATGAAGAAGGTTATAAAACAACCAATGGCATGAAAAGGAATTCAATATTGGCAAAAAAAATTGTCGTATTTATATTTAATCACCTGAATGGTGCAACTAGCCATGATTTGGTGTGGAAGGAACTATAAATACATGAATTATGATTCATTATTTTTTAGGGAATCAAATGTTCTATTTGATTCGTGTATCTACCCTTAAACCTATTTACTGAGGATCCAGTGTAGTTCCATGTTGGTGTAATTCCATTAAAGTTGGGTGTTAAGTCATTGCAAGTGCTCTTATAGTATGAAAAACTTCTTGCTTTTGTACTATTTATCCATTTTTGTGTTATGCTAGTTCGATGAATCCTTTTAAGTTATCCCTCAACCCTTGGTGCTTTTCAATTTTGTATTATAGAGGGTTACAACTCAAGTAGTATGTCTATGAATGTCTTCAATTGGTCAATAGTAAATAGAAGATTCTAGGTAGTCTATATCATCTAGTCTTTGTTGGTAGAGGGAAAATATGAGTGGGTTGTCAGGAATATCCAAGTGTATATAAATGTATCCATATGGAAGATGAAAATGTAGATTACTACAATATTATAAAGTTAGCGGAGACAACCTAGATGCCACAAAATAGAAGAGTAGCTGAATTTTAGGAAAAAATATTGTAAACAACTTTGAAGTAGAGGATTTAAGTCATAAAGGGAACTCAAGAAAGAATTATGTATGTATGTATGTATAAACTAACAAATTATAGATATTTTATTGTTGTTTAGAACCATAATCTTCAAAATAATTTAAAATTTTAGTTTCTATTACATTTTTAATTAAATAATACTTTAGATGTTATTTATATTTAGTATATGGTATAATTTATCTCAAGAATGTATAATGCATGATATTAATATTAGATAATTCACACTTTCTTTTAATGTAATAGTCTTCAATGCATTCTACTACATAATAAAGAAGTCTATAAGAAAGTTTGCATTGATATAATTAATTGGTGGTTGTGTTAGATTACTAATTGTTTGAACATAGATTTATTTCTATTTATTGTAGAAAATTGTGCTCCCCATTATGTTGAAACTAACCAATTTTGAAAATTGAAAAAAATATGAGATGTGGAAAAATGTATTTTTAGATATTGGCATATTCAATTCTATATATTTTGTAGTGCCCCTCCAGTCATTGTTGCTTTGTGTTTTGATTTGTATATGTGTTAGACAGTACCTTTACTATGATAGACCTTGATATTTGTTATTGTCTTATGATCGCTAGTTGTAGAGTGATGTGGATGTTATTCTGTGATGAGATGATGCACTATATGGATGTTATGTTTTATGTTATGCTTTTGATTAGCATAGTTGTTAATATTGATATATGCTTATCCATTGATTAATGATGCTTTACTTTTTTCAGTCTTGATGTGAATGTATTGGTGAAGGGGATGAGATTTCATCACTCGCATGCGAGCGCTCATTGATTATGTGATTTTTCTTCATGGCGTGACTGTTATGTTTATCCATGTACGACATTCGTTTCGTTTATAGGATTGTAGGTACATGACATCGTCTCCACCTGGTTTCACAGGTTTGAGCATGTCCATATTCCAACGGTATTGTTGATTGGGAGATAGTAACGGGGTTCCCTTGTCAAACCACAATGCTGTCATAGTGTGTCGTCAGTTTGTGTCTTGTTGGTTGCTGAGTCATGTCATTCTCGATGTTTTCATAATTTATTATTGGTGGAAAGTATATGTGAAAATTAATGATTGTAGTTTTAAATGTTATTTATTTATTTTAGATTAATATGGCTAAAATCTTTTACTTAATTTAATTAATTCAATTTAATGTATTTGGTAAAGTAATTTAATCTTTGTGATTAAATTTATTTAGTAAGTAAATAATTTAATTCAATAAATTTAGTCATTGCGTAAACAAATTAATCTATTAAATCTATTAAGTGAATAGTTTAATTGTATTTGTAAAATGCATAATGTAAATGATTTAAATCTATTTTGAAATTTAAATTATGTTTAAAGTATTAAAATGCAAAATATCTTGTGAATGCATAAGGAAATATCTCTAGTGGTTGAAAAAGATATTTTTTAATGTTGACCAAGTGTTGAGGAAATGAAGGGAGATACTTATTTTTTGAAAAAATAAAATATCTTGGAAATTTTTTTAGGGGATATAGATTTTTATTTTTTTTTAAATATTGTGGTTAAAAGAGGAAGATATTTATTTATTTTAGGAGGATGGAAAAATATCTTGGTTTTTTGCTTGCCAAAATGGAGGAAGGTTTTTTTGTATTTTTCATAGATTCTTAGATTTGGAACTGAAGATTTTGGAAGAAAATTCTGGAAATTGGAACTTGCATGGAAGCTCATCTCTAGTTCTCATCTTCCTCAAGCTTCAAAAATAGGTTCCTTTAATTGTTGATTTTTTTAGAAGCTTTGATCTTTTTTTCAAAAGAAGTTTTAATGTTTTCTTGAAGTTTTGAAGAACTTTGAAAACAAATTTGAAAACCTCTATTGAAAATTACATAAAAATTTAGATTCTTGTAGGGAAAAAAAAATTAACAGTAGAAAAATTGGAAGAGGAAACAAAAGGAAAACATATCAATTTCTAGGCTTGGATTTAAGTTTATTTTTTCCAATACAATTTAGAAATTGAAATTGAGAATTTATGTTTTAAAAATATTTTGCTATGTAATTATTTCTGTAGAAAATTTGTCCAATCTAACTATACAATGGAAGTTTTTGTGTATATATATATATATTCTACTAATATATATATATATATATATATATATATATATATACAGACATATTTTTTATTTATACAAATTTTGTATGTTCTAATTTGGAAAAGAAAATCCTATTAAAAAAATTCTTTGTCAAAATTTTAATGTTATGGAAATCCTCATCCACAGGAGGGTTTTATTTATTTAATTTTGAAAGAAATAAAAATAAAAAAATTAATGATATTTGGGGCTAGGGGCTACCCGGATAGCTGCCCCCATGGGGAGGTATTGTGGAGGCAGCATCACTGCCTTCACAGGTAGTAGCGCTGCCCACCATAGTCGCCTCAACAAGGGTTTAACCCTACGTCCCATGTATGGGGCTACGATTGGAGTTTTTTAATTGTTTTTTTTTTATAATATAAATTTTATATATGTATATATATTATACATAATATATAATTTATATATTATACATAATATATATATTATATATTATAGAAATATATATATGTATATATATATGTATATATATATTTATATATATATATATATATATGTTTTTTTTATAGTTTTATAAAATATATGTATATATATTATATATTATATATATTATTTTAATATATAATAAATATATTATATATATGCATATTTTATTTGTATTTTAATTGGCAAATATTTGGGGTTATATTAATGAGTTGGAATTTAAATTGAAAATATAATTATATATTTAAATAATATTTATATGTTTAAACATATATTTATATTTAAATACAATTATTTTAAGATTATTTTATTAGATGTAAATATTGATTTTATAATAAAATGATTTTATTCAAAAAAATTGATTTTGATCATTTTTTGTAGTTAAGGAAAATAGATAATGTGCATATGGTTAAATAAATGAATGTTTAAATATGAGAAATGGATATTAACTGTAAATAGAGACACATTTTTGTTTAAATAAATATTTAATTAATAGAGATGCATGTCTATGTGCAAATATTTATTTGGTTTTAATGGGGGAATGGGATTTTTATATTTAAATATTATTGGGAAATTGAAGTAAACCTTTAGATTTAAATTTATTGTTGCTTGTCAAATGCCCAAGTAGTTATTTAATAAGGGAATAGTTTTAAGGGATATGGTTATTTGTTTTAAATGAAATCAATTTTTTTAAGAGAACGATTTTATGATAGTTTAAATACTATTTGGTTGCAAACAAATTTATGATAAGACTAGTTGTTTTCATGTGATGTATTGAGGAATTATAGAGTTAAACAATTAGTTATGATTTGTTCTTATCCTATGAATGAAGTTGTCTCAAATTAGAGATAATTGAGAAAGGTATTATTTTGATTGTTCACATGCAATATGTAATTGCCTTATTTGGATTTAGAATATCCTAAAGTTAGATTAATATATTACATTAAACTATTCTTTTTAAGTTGTGTTTTATCCCATTCTAGTTGCTAGGAAAATTGAGTTGTTTTTTTATGTAAGATTTCCAAATATGTTTCTTGGAGATGGGGATTGTAACTTATGTTGATTTAGCCTTGAAATTTTACTTGGTTAGTGCACGTGGTATTTTATCAAGTATGGTCACCTGGTTCTATAAATAGGTTGTGTTGTACATTTTTATTAAGTTGGTGTTTGTAATTAGTTATGTGCACCTAGTTTACCCTATGTTAGTGGAATTAATCCCTTAGGTTGTTAATAGGGGAGTGGCTTTTCATGAGGGCCTACACACAAAGTGGTGTTAGGGTAACTCATGTAGAGTTAGTTTAATTTGTGAAAATTAAATAAATATGTTAGGGAAAAGGGGTAAGTGCATGCAAGCACCAGTTGTTATTTTATAATGAAGTCATTTTATTAGTAATATTGGGATTTGTTTTATCTATATTTGTGGATTTGGAAACTAAACCTTTTTTTTAATCGTTATGGATTTAATAAATGGAATTATATTTCAATTGTGCATTTTAATAGGTGAAATTGATTGTAATGGATTTAGGAGATCCGAATGATAGCATTTGTTAATTCCTTGGTGTTGTGTTTATTAAAAAACATGTTTTATGTAATTATGTATTGGGGGGAAAGTAATTGTTATTACGAGAATCTAAGTCTTCCAGAGTTGTAATTCGTGAAAAGGGGTTGTTGTAACTTTAGTTCACCCTTTGAGATTTCTTGGGTAGTGCACATATTGGGATTTAGTATTGGACATCCATAGATATGTGTTACCTTTTGAGGCACATATTGGTTATTGTTGTTTTTTTTTTTTAGTGCATTGTCTACCCTTGGCATGTAGTTTGAGTTATGTGTTGTCGATAGGGGAGTGGCTTTAGCGAGGGCCGAGACACAAAGTGGTCCCAGGACAACTCATGTGGAAGTCAGTATAATCAAGTGGGAATTAAATAATCTATTAGCTTAACACATTTACTAAGATAATCAGCCTCACTCATTAGCTCAAGGGCTTGTATGATACTTGAGATGAGTCGGGAAGGCCTGGAATGGCTAGATTGTTATCTTGTCTTCTTGAAAGATAACCAATTTTGCACTGGTGTGCATGTGGGGTCAGAATCATGCGAGGTTACCAAGATAACCCTAGAGGGGGGTTGGGACCTAGGAAGATCTCCTTTGGACAACCAATGCAACCTTTGTGAGGACACTCCTCCTATGACAATAGTCAGTTTTTTTTGTATTGTGTTTATAATTAAATCAGTGATTTTGGAAGCATTGTAACTATTTTGTAATTTTTGTACTTGTGTAGTTTAATATTGTTTTTGCTTACGTCTAGAGGTTGTAAGTTTTTCCTAGGAAGCTCTTTTACTATCTCCTAGCACGGGAGTTGGTTATTCAGGTACCATATGGTTGGGTGGAACGTGCACCTTACACCATTGGGTTCCTAGTTCTTGTTTGTGATGAGGAGTACTTCATGATTGGGAAGCTCATGCGTACTAGTGAATTTGCAATTCTATCATGTTCTATCTTGTATCAATTGGATACCTTGTAATTTTTATTGTATCACTCCTCAATTGTATTTGAGGAGAATCTTTGTATTTTTTAATTGTAACACTTTTGTATAAACTATCTCATTTGGATATGAGAGTTGTAATTGAATATTGAATGGATGCAATGTATGAATGTATCGTTATTGTACTTTATATTTTATGTGATGTATTTTTATGTTATGGATGTATGATCTTTAATTCTTGCATTTTAATATAAGTTATGTTTAGTAACTTTTGTTAGTAATGGGGTTTGTAAGTAAGCACCGTCACGTACCTGAGAGAATGTATGTGTTAGTGTTGTTCACTTTACTTGTTTAATTACACTTTTAAAAAAAAAAATTTGTTCACTTCCATTATGTGTGTAACATTCTCTAGGGTTTTGTCATGGGCGTTACATATTTCTTTTCCTCCCTATTATCCATGATGTATTTCTAGTGTTTAATGGGAAAAGTAGGGTTTATGGCCCTGAATGAACAAGATGATAAGCCACTAGATCATTTCCTTATTAAACACTCAATTATGAGAGTCAAAAGATGCAAATAGAGTAAAAAATGATACCTAACTATTATAGAAACTATGAGGGAAGTTTTTAGAGAATAAAAGGTTGTGTACCTTGTCAAAAACTTGTTGTTTTTCGGCTACATAGGACTCATTCGCCTTCAATGGAGAATGGATCCTTGTTAGGGTTTTTTAAATTGAGATTGTGGTCCTATTCCTTGATGTTTGCACTCTCAAATTCTAGGTTATTAACTTCTAGAAGTTTGTAGGTAGTTTTTTAGCTTCAAATCTTTGATTTTTCACTTTGAATGACAACTTTTGCAACTTTGACAACTTTGACAATCTTGCTCCAAAATTGCTCAAGTTGATCTTCAACCTACAAAACTACAATCACACATCCAAGGGAAGAAAAACTTGTTTATGTTAGTGAATAGGGGCTTTCCTCAGTCAAACCCCTTGTAGGTAATTAAACCAAATGATGAAATAAAGGAATAGAAGTGTAAAACATGAAACGATGAAATTGATATCACCTTGGATAATACCTTGTGAAAAACATTTACAAACTAGCATGTAGTAGCAATAAAGAATGTAGATCTTACATCCTTGAATGTAACACCCCTCTGATTTTCTATGTTTTCTCTGACAATTCAGATACATTAATAGACCATATTTTATTTTATTTTTATTCGATAACTAACAGTGGAGCGATGATAGATCTATATTGATGAGATGATACACTATATTTATGGTTTATGACATTCTTTATGTTAGTTTCAAGTGATTATTTGAGTGATTGATATATTCTCATCTGTATTTTAATTGATGTTGTAGTTCGTCAGTTTATTATGATACTATATTGGTGAAGGGAATGGGATTGCATCACTTGCATGTGAGTGCCCTGTGATTTTTGTGATTCTCTCTTCACAGTGTGTATGATCTATTATCTGGATACATGTACGACATATGCTTTGTTTGTAAGTTTGCAAGTACAAGACAATGGCTTCACCTACATTCATAGGTATGAGTGTGTCCACTACCCAACAATAATGTTGATTGGGAGATAGTAACGGATTACCTAGTAAAACCTTTACCCTAGTACAGTGTGTCGTCAGTCCATGTATTGGTCGTATTCCTTATCCATGTTTTCCTTGTTATTTTATTTGTTGTGCAAGGTTTATTTGTTAGAATTAATTTATAAATGTTATTATTGGTTATTTAATTAATATGGATTATTGATGTTGAGGCTTTATAATTAATAAATTAATTAATTTAATTTATCTTATAAAGTGATTTTATTATTAGATTAAATTTGATTTGAAATAAATAAGCTATTTAAATTTCAAATGCATAATATCTATAAAAGATCTTTGGAAATATATGTGGTTCTTGTAGGAAAGATATTTATTTTGTAGTTGGAAGTGAAAATTTTATTACTGTTGTTTGAAAATTGATTCCCAGAGAGAATTATTAAAATTGAAAAGAAAGGAAGTTATTTTCACGAAAGAAAGAAAGGATGAGAAAGATGGTTGATTTTTTTTGGGCTTTTTAGATTTTGAAATAGAAGCTCTCAAAAATTTGGGGATGTAGTTTTGTTGCATTTCTTTTGGTTTTGGATTATTTTTATGTTCTTTGGAAAGTGGTAATTTTTGGAAGAGGCTTTGGAAAAGTTGGAAATTAAAGGGAAGCTCTGCATCAAACTTCAAATCAACAAATCTTCTGGAATAGGTTATTTATTGTGTTTGTAAATTTAATTTGAAAAGGTTATTTAAATTATTGTTGTTTTGCAAATTAGAAAGGTTTCCTGTAGAAGAAGATTTCATTATTTTTAGAAGCTTTTGTTTTTAAAATATTGCCGAGAATATTTACAGCCTCTATAGAAAATATATTTTAGATCCTCTGTTAAAATTGAGTTTTAGAAGTGGATTTATATAGAAGAAAATTATAGTTAAATTTTGAGCCTTTGTTGAGCTTGAATCAAAATTGTAGAAAATTGTAATCCTCTGTGTTAAGATTATTTAAATCTTCTTTGTAGAAAATGTTTGTTTAAACCTTTCGTAGATCTTATAATCTTCCAATAGAAAGTTTTATGGAGATAACCTACCCGGTTAAAGAATTTGAGTTGTTTAATATATATATAATTATTTGAATATATACATATACACATACAATTTTATATATATATATAATATGAATGTATATAATTGCATGTGTTTTTTTAATATATTATATATATAATGTATATATAATAAATATATTTATATATGGTTAATTTTAAATGCATGAGTTGATATTTTAAAATGTTAATTGAAAAAGTATAATTGTTTTTTTATAATTAAATAATATATATTTTTATATGTATATATATATATATATATTTAATGGTTGTTATTGCAATAGGAGCATGCAAGCACGAATAGTTAACTTTAAATGATTGATTATTTTAATTGAGGAAATTAAGTTAATTATTATGAGTAGTTGTGAAACTAAAAGTTAAAACATTTAGTTTAATTCGTTGTGTATTTATAAATTGGAATAATGTTTAAATGATGTATTTTAAATATGGTTTATTGATTTATTTGGATTTAGGAAATCCTAATGGTAGTTCATTTAATTACATGAGTTGCTTGGTTTTAATTGCATATTCTTCTGTATTGGTGTATTGGGGGATATTTTTTATTGTGAAAATATTAGTCTTCCATAGATTGTAAAATTGAGAAAGGGTTATTTGTGTCTTTGACTTACCCTTTGAGATTTCCTTGGGTAGTGCATGTAGTTGGGATTCAGTATTTGACATTCGTAGGGATGTGATACCTCTTGAGTTATGGTGGTTATTTGATCTCAGTTTTAGTGCACTATCTACCCTTGTATTGTGGAATAAGTATATTGTGTTGTCAATAGGGGAGTGGCTTTCAATGGGGCCTGGCACACAAAGTGGTGCCAAGACAACTCGTATGAGATTTAGTTTAATCAGTGGAAATTAAATAACCTATATTAGGGAAAAGGGTACTTTAATACATTTAACTTGACAATTTGTCTTTTCTCATTGGCTCAAGGGCTTGTATTAGTCTTGAGATGAGTTGGAAAGGCCTGGGATGGAAAGATAATCAATTCCACACTGGCTCAAGGGCTTGTATTTATCTTGTCTGCTTGAAAGATAATCAATTCCACACCGGTATGCATGTGGGGCCGGAGTCCATGAGAGGTTACCAAGATAACCCAGGATGGGGGACGAGACCTAGGAAGATGTAATACCCCTCATACTGTTTAGACTTTTTATTTTCTGTGCTTTGCTTGGATACTATGATGATACTATTATTGTTTGATTTGGTTAGTTAGACGTTAGATGATGTTGTTATTTCATTATGGGCATGATTATTTCATATGACATTATGGTTGGTTATATTAGTTGATTTTTAGAATTATGATATGATGCAGTGATTTAAATTAATATGTTATGAGATGATTGTTAGTTAGAAATGTTAATTTATTGATTATATTATAATTGTTAGAATAGGTGTGATGAAGGACAACATAGAATCACTCGTTCGCGAGTGCCCTGTTATGTTGCGATTTCTTCTCACAATGCAGTGCTTTAATTTAATGCTTTGATTTTATATATATATATATATGTATGCACATATACATGACTTCATATGTATGCAGGTATTGCAGGTACAAGTCTCGATTCCACCTGCTTCGGCAGGATACGACGAGCAACAATAGCCCAATGGTTAAATGTTGAAACAAAGGTGACAATGAAGTCATCTCGTCCCATGATGATAGACCGTCTTGTTTGATTGGTATTGTTCATTTTTGTAATTGTCGTCATTTGTGGTTTGTGTCTTGTGTTTTATCATATTTTGATTAATGTTGGTAATTTATATGTTGTGGTGTATTCGATTTAAATGATGGAAATAATTGTTTATTTTTAATGTTAGATTAAAATTCTATTTAAATATTTAAATGATTTAATTATTTTTGAAAGTCATGTGTTTCAATTAAATGATTATTAAGTATTAAATGTGTTTTAATTATTTTAATCAATTATCTGGTGGAGGATAATTATTAGAATAGATTATTTAAATTAAATAGATAATCTGATGTGCAAGTAAAGTGGTAAAAATAGAAATTAAAACAATAAAACAAATAAAAGACTGGAAAAGTTGTGAGAACGAATAAGAATACAGATTTAATTAAAAAGCTTGCTTTTAAAGAATTATTTTCTTTTATTTTTGATTTTTAGAGTTTTTAGAAGAAATGGTCAATATCTTTTATTTAATTAGGAATTTTGTGAGTTTTCATACACACAGAAGATCAGGGATATAGAAGTTGCACAAGTTATTAATTATGTACTTTTGACTCTGAAGAGAATTTTTTTTCAATCTTTTGCTATTATTTGAGGAGAGTTCTAGAAAGAGATTGAGGAATCTGTTACTAGTTATTCTGGAGTTTCTGAACAAAGGATCGGGTTTGAGATTTGAGCACGGTTACTCAGAGGAGCTCTTCGGAGAGGCCATCGAAATCAAGGAGCATCACCAGATTATTGAATAACCGCAGGACTCTAGGTTTCAAATGTTTCATCTTATTCTTCTCATTCTTCTTTATGTTTCTAAAAGAAATTAGATAAAGAAATCAATATATATGATTTATTGCTTGAAAGAAAAAGAAAACCTTCATTAGAAATTTAATGATTCCTAGTTAACAAACCAATAGGAAAAGAATATTGTCATTGAGGAACCATTATGTAGTTTCTTTTATAATTTGATCATGGATAATATTGTTTGTCTTTTTATAAATACATTTTATTTGAAAATATATATATATTCTGATTAAAAACATAATATTAGTGAATAGAAAGTTGTGTATAGAGAAACCTCTGTCTGATTGAGTTATTAAATATATTCTTGAGATTATCATATGTATATATTAATATATATATATATACATATATATTAATATATACTATTTGTATAAACATATTATTTTAGTTTTATATTTATACCTATGGTAAAGTCAAAATTTTTGCTCAGGCCAAATTTATGGCCGTACTTGTGCACGCCACAGAATTTGAAGTTATAAATTAAAAATTAGAGTAAAAATAAAATAATTAATTAAATGAAAATCACGAAATAGAATTTCGCATTTTGAAGTTATTAAATAAAAATAAAAGTAAAATAAAATAAAGTTTTGTTTATTTTAAATAGTATGGGGGACGACACTGGGCTGTACCCTAGTATTTTGTGCAGTCTAAAGGACTGTGTACAGCAGTCATATCGACTGCTGTGCGCAGTACCTGCGCAAGCCGAAAGGCCTTTGGCATTCATTTTTTTTTTGGTATTTTTATTTATTTATCAATTTTATATAGCTCAGTGTATATTTTATTTATTTTAGATATGTATATATTATATTATATATATATTTATTTATTTATTTATGTATGCATATTATTTAATAATTTGTAAAATTTTGATTTATAGTTATAAATTTTTTTTTTTTGGAAAATAAATAAATAAATAAATTATTAAATTATAATTTTGATTATTATGTGAAAATTGAATTTTGCTGAGCATTGGCATTATGTTGAAATTTTTAGTGCAAATGTATTTATAGGATGAAGAGGTGTTGTTCTGTAATTGTTAGAATAATGTTAACTCTGTGTGAATGTTCTTACGTTATCCCACTTTATAAATCTGGTTGTTTCTTGATTTTCTTAAGTCATCATTTTACTTTTGTGATGTGGGAACCCTATTGTAATTGTGAGTTCAATTTGAGTTATTGTTAAACTTGGTATTCTCTAGAGGCATGGTTTATTTTCTTGGATGTTTATTCTTGTATTGTGTGATTAGAATATTACATGTTTTTGAGCTTTATTATTTGGAATGGTTGTACGTGGTAGTAGTCATTGTGATTACGATTTATCGTGAGATGGATTTGCCTCGTATGTCTTGTTTTGAGTTTTATGCTTTAAATGTTATCCTCGTTTTGGTTATACTTTCAGAGCTGAAACTTATTGGCATTCTGTTTGGAAGGGTTGAACAACATTGTAAGTTTTTTCTTGGTTATGAGTGATGCGAGAGGGTTAATGCCTCGCATGTTCTTGTTTTGGTATAATGTCCTTTATGTTATAGTTCAACCCTTGCCTAGTTTTGAGATATGTTAGGGGTCATAGGGAGAGTGGCTCTTTGTGGGCACCGGCGCCTCAGAAGGAGGAAGTGCTCAGGGGAACCCATGTAAGAGTAGTTAAACAAGTGATAACCTAAAACTAGAATTTAGCGGGATGGGTAGTAAAGCACACAAGATAATAAACATTTGATTCCTCGTCTATGCATTAGGGCTATCTTAGACTAATGATAGACTAAGTAGGCCATGGTCAGAAAAGTCATAACCTCGTCTTCATGAGAGGTTATTGACTACGCATGAGCTACCCTATGGTGTCGGCGCCTCAAGTAGGAGGAAGGGATAGGGGATCCATAGATGGGTGTCGGCGCCTCAGTTGGAGGAAGTGCCAGGGGATCCCATGAGAGCTATGCGATGACACTCTACACTAGACACCCTTGTTCTTGTTTCTTGTCGCCTCTGGATATTGTAATCTTTATGTTGTTTTTGATTCTTGTGAATTTGGTTTATGATTTCTTTTTAGTTACTTGTATAATTGGTGATACTTTGTTTAATTGTGATGAGTTTCATAGTTTTAACTTGTTATGTGATTTTGTGATCATTTTTGGTTGTTCATTGTATGCCTTGAGTTGTACTTGTTTTTTACTATGTTGTTGTTGAGTCGGTTTGACATTCATGGTCGAGTTCTCTTCCTCATCACCTCTGAGCATGGGGGGTGAGTTACTTGTAATTCACATGGTTGGGTGGAACGTGCTTTGCACCCGTTGGGTTCCCCATCATCATTTTATCTTCTCAACATTTCCGCAGTGGAGTTGTACCAGTATTCACTTGTATTTCAGATTTCATTATTCTTGTATCAATCCCCATGTTGGGAAATTCAATGTAATTCATTTATCAGGAGATTGTAATGTAATAATTAAAATGATGATGTAGTAGTTAGGGTCATTTGTATCTTTATTAAGATATTTATTATGGATGTATTACGTGATGTTTATTATTCTCACATCTTGGTTATTAGATGTGTCCTTATTCATGGTTAATATAAAATAAATGGTTATGTTGTAATCTTTATCATGTTTTCCGTTTAGTTGTTGTGATGTAATCTCGAGTGCCCCAGAGAACTAAGTGTGTTATTGATATGTAATGTGTTATGTGATTATGGTATAATGTTCTTGCATGTTTAATTTAATTGTTTAAAAAAATAAAAAAATTATTTGCATTGTGTGTGTTCTCTGGGGTTTGCACGATGGGCATTACAGAAGATCTCCTAAGGATAACCAATGTAAAATTTGTGATGACACTCCTCCTATGACAACAATCAGTTTGTATTGTACAGTGGATGTACTTGATTTGGTGGTTTTGGAAGCAATGTAACCTTATGTTATCTATTTGTTGGTATAGTGTTTTTTTGTATGTTGCCTGTGTCTAGAGGTAGTAGGTTTGTCTTGGTTTCCTTTTACTATCTCCTAGCACATGGGTTGGGCCTATAGGTACCACATGGCTGGGTTGATCATGCACCTTACACTGTTTGGCTTTCTCTTCTTGTTCGTGATGGTGGGATCCTCTAGTTCAGAGAGCTTGTGTGCATCTGTGGATATGTTATTTCTCTTATGTTCATTATATCAGTGGGACACTATATTTATACTCCTCATTTGTAATCGAGGAGGATCCATTTATTTTGTTATTGTATCATTTTGTATGATCTACCTCATCTTGGAGATGAGATTTGTAATGGTATATTGACTAAATGTAATATTTGAATGAATTCATTATTGTACTTTTTATATTATGCAATGGGTTAATGCTTTGATGTATGTTGTTTATCATGAGTTGATTTCATTTGATATGGTTAGATTAATTTTGTAAGTTTTGGGATTCATATGTAGACACGTTGTGTAGCCTAGACAATGTATGTTTTTAGAGTAGATTACCTTACTTGTTATTGTTACTCTTTTTAAGAAAAAAATTAGTTGCGCTTCCATAGTGTTACATCATCCTCTAGGTTACATGGTGGGGTTTTACATTGAATATGATGTGAACAATGATTACAAGTAGATATTTAATACTACATCCACTTCTTTAGCTCAACAACACACATGAATACTTTAAACCCTTTTCATGATGATATGATCTTGAATTACTGCAATAAAATCTTGAAATATACCGTGAAATGCCTTATGAATGCTCCTATAATGCTATAATATTTGTAAACTTGAATTCTTGAAGGCTTAGAATGAATTTCTAGGAGAAACACTGTGAATTAATCACTTATTTATACTAAATTAGGAGATTAATGACAAAATTCAAATAATTAAGGCTGACACCAGATCTAGAAGTAAAATTTATTAAATTCTTTCCAAAATTAAATTTCAAAATGGGGTCCTCATTTAGTGAGGAACCATTCACCACCTAGGGTGAATGAGTCTTGGCTCATGTTTATAGGACCTAACCATGGGGGATGAAAAGATCATTAAAAAGTCATTTATAATCAATTAATAAAGGGGGGTCCTTTCAAGGGAGGGCCCATTCCCCACCTAGGGTGAATAGGTCCTAGCACCTTTTTCTAGGACCTAAATTTTCCTAATTAAATGTTTTATTATTTAAATCATGGGTGTCAGGATAGATCTTTGGGAGGTGTTAAAAATAAGGTTTGAATTTGAATTCAAGGGGGTTAATTAACTCCAATTAACCACAATTAATTGAAACCACCCTAGATAAATGCGAAAGTTCTTTAGAACACTTTACAATGCTTAAATAAGGTACAAATTTAAATATATTTTATTAAGAAGGTGCCCAATAAGCTTAATTAAGTAAATAAATCCTAGAAAAGTGTGAAAGTGTGTTAAAACACATTACAATACCTTTGCAAAGGATCAATTAAGGAAATTTTTCATCAAATAAAGGTCCTATAATGATGTGAATGTGTACAAAACATTACAACACTATTCCAAGACAACATTTATTTAGTTTTAATGTTAATTATTTAAAACCAAGTAAGGGAAAAGGCTACTTTTTCTATTACAAGTTTGAGTAGGAGGATAGAGCTTGTAAGTCTTCTAGTTGTTCATATAACTTGTCAATAACATTGTTCATATTGAATATAAGAGGTGAATTCATTGGAAATTAAGTATGCAAACTATTAGCCACGAAGGGTTGATTATCTATACTATCAGGAAAGAGAGTTAGAGCACTCAAGATCCATGATGAGTTATAGATTGTGGGATGACATGAGGCTTGTGTTGCATCTTAAAATAGTATTACTAATAGGACACCAAGTTGTAAAGATCATGTAAATTTTATAACTCTAGTATGCAAAACCTAGAATAGCAAAGGGGCAATGAAATAACCTAGAATGAAAAGCAATTTTTAGATTCTAAGAAATGCAATTTACTAATTACACAATACAATAAGCTAAAAATGAGATTTTTGAATACAATTTCAAATTTTAACAATGAATTGAAATGAAGCAACTTAAGCTAAATGTAATCTATTTAATGAAACAACAAATCAGGAAACCAAAATACGAAAGTAATAGCATCAAATAGAAGCTAGAAACTAAGATTTTAATGTCATGAAAATGAAGATTAGTAGCTAACATGGACACATTCACTAGTAAGAGTGAATAGGTCTTGGTTAGAGGTTTCTAAGATGTTTATGTAGATTTTAGAGTGAATTTTAATTCATTTTTAGTTGCTAGAAGGTATAGAACAGACCTAATCAAGGACTCATAATCCAGTAGGCTTGAATGGGTCCTAGTTCAATATTTTAAAAGTATTTTTAAATTTTTTTCAAGCTTTTAGTGATATATTTGATGAGTGAATGAAATGACACTTTAACCAATCATTTTTTATGTTTTCAAGAATTATGAGGAAATGACATCCCCACAAAGAATTGACTAACAACCCTTAGGTGAATCAAGTTAATGTGAGAATCTTTATATTTCCTTATGATTGAAGGATGAGTGTCGAGGATAAACAACACTATGGAGAAAAAAATAAAAAATAGAAAATCACCTCTAAAATGCAATCTAACACTTGAAACAACAATATTAAACTCAGTATTTATAGAACCTAAAATCCAACATCAAATTTGAGAAGGGAAAAAATATATGTATGAGTCACCAAAATTATTTTCTAGAAGCTAATGTAAGATTCATTCACCCATGGGAAAATAAGATCAATAGCTTCAACAATAATTTGAGAGCCTCTGGTGTAGATCCGTAGCTTCTGATTTATCCAAGTTTCATTTTCAAAAGGTTTGAAATAAGATCTATAGGTTAGATTTTGTGATTTGACAACTTTGACAAATTTTCCAACTTTGAAAACTTTGTAAATATTGCACTTGAAAAATTCTACAAAATTTCTTCAACCTAAATTTGCAATCACACAACAAGAGATAAATGATTTGTTTTGGTGAATAGTGGTTTTCCTTGGTCAAATCCTATGCTGGTAATCAAACCTTGAATTGAAATAGTACATGAAAGAGGGAATGAAGAATGAACAAAGTTATGTTACCACTCAAAAAACCCTTGAATGAAACCTTGATAGTGTGGAGATATTAGGAAGTCTACAACTTGCATGAAATGGATATATTGGATATAGATCTTGACACTTCAAATACAAATTTGGATGCTTAAACTTTGATCTTGAAACCTCTATCACAATGTTACTCCAAAAACATTCATGATGCAAGAAGACTTTGATATAATGAATAGATCTTGAATTCCATGATAAATCTATTCTATATCTACTCTTGAAAACCCTTAATAATCAAATTTTCTATACTTTTTCTCTCATCAAAATTCTAGGTTTCTTCTTCAAAAATTCTAGGTGAAAGTTAGTGAAATAACCTTGTATCTATAAGTATGTATCCTTAATTTCCAAAAATTCAAATATCACAAGCTGGCATTGAATTATGGATTTGAAAATTTTAAAATACAGTAAAAAAATAATTTAAATTTAGTTCCAAATGTCTTGGAAGGACCCATTCACCCATGGTCCAATGGGTCCTAGGTCCCTATTCCTGGAACACACATTGCTCAAGGTAAAGTGTTATGTTTAGGCATTAACTATTACTAAGATTCCCCTTCAAAAAATGTAATTAATTAGGCTTGTAGATTAATGATAGGGCTTGTTAAAGAATTATTAAGCTCAATTTAATTAAGAGGTCCTAAATAAGTGTGAAAATGTAAAGGGGTACATTTATCAACACTAAATTAAGGCACTATTAAGTCCAATTTAAATTAGGAGGGCCCAAAAAGTGAGAAATATAAAGGGTTTCATTTTTCTACACTACAATAACCTAAATTGATTGAATTGAAGTAGAGAATTGGAGAAAAAATTAGGCTTCACATAATGAATTTTACCCATGAACTACTATGATTGTTTATTTTGACATGAAAGAAAAATGTTTAGAGACCAATAACTATAAAAAGTATGGAACGATCAAAAGGTAGCTCCAATAGTCCTTAAAGCTACAAAAATTATAGAGGTCACGATGGGGACAACTGGGTTGAGGAAAATCCAAATTACAAAAATGGTTATCTTGTTGTTTTTCTTGAGTATATTTTAATCAAGATCTTAGAGAAATTTGAAGACTCAAAAAATTAGAGATATTGAATATGGAAATTTAGGCCAATGAAAACACTAAAAGATGAATTTAAATTGCACATATCATTGCTATCCCACTTACAAATAGTTTTGATAAAAAAATGGTAGAGAATGTTACAGAGCTATTCAAGCCTGTGTAATCATTTTTGCATTTTTCTTTTTAAATATTGTTCATTTTGGATCAATGATGATATGATGAAAAGACTATGTGTTGGTGTCAGCATGATTAAGGGATGGACATGTAATCATGGATTTGATATCAAGATGGTGAAGCCAATAATTGAATGCAACATCAATGTGTCCTTGCACTAGTAAATAAATTACCACAAAATGTGTACAATGAGATCCTTGCATATATAGGCAAGGTAGAGGAGGTAGGACTAAATAAATGACTACCCCTAAAAAGTGTAACACATATTTGATGATATGACTACTAGATATGAAATGAACTTATTTATGCTAACATTATAAACCATAAAATTTTCATAATATATTTCAACTAGAATTTTAGTTATTCTAAGAAATGTGCTTCTCATGGGCATGTATTAGAATAGAATCTATCAACAATAGTCTTACAAGCCATTTAGTTGTCTAGTACATTATGACATTTATATTAAAATATTTAGTATACTATTCATCTATTGTAGCCAATAAATATTTATTTGTAAGTAATTCTAACATGTTCATCTTTCATAGCTCGAAATTTATGTGAAGAAAATTATCTATCTCAATTCTCACTAATCTAGTTGTCATATATATTTCCTAGAGAAAGATCACACTTTTCTCTTCTATACACAAAAATTCAAATTAGCTCAGGAAAATAAAGAACTCAAAAAATAGAATAATAAATAATAAAACTTTGATATTACTTACAAGGGAAAAAAGCCAATGCAATCAATGTTCTGCACTAAACCTAGAGAGAAGTTTTTTAAAAAAAAATTAAAGATAATCTAAAGATTTAAAAAAATCTAAAACACTTATATAACATAAAAAATAATAGAAAATATTAAATAGTAATTTATGTGGATAAAACCTTTAGGTAAAAAATCAATGATTGAAAGTGACTAAAAATATTATGAAGCAATAGGATTAGTTGAAAAAATATTAGTAGCACAAAGATTAATAGGAATACAATGAGTGCCAATAATGACATGGTGTGATTGTTGAGTTGTTCTATGGTTAGTCTTGCCATCAATATTCAAACCCCATTGGGGTGGAATTGTTGAGGATTTATATTGGGGATGAGGTCCCCCATTTGTGACCTCATTAATTCATAGCTCTGAGTCAAAAGAATTTACCACTCTTAATAAATAAATAGGAATACAATGAAAATTCTACATTGATTTCAGTAGCATTCTAACTCACAAAAGCATGAAAAAATATAATTCATTAATGCAAGACCTAATTCGGGTCATAAATTCCAACACTTTGAATCATGGATAATCAACTTGACTAAAAATAATAGATATCTTATACTTGTCTTAAGTCATCATAGATCATATCTCTTTGTTCAAAAGGCTCACTCAGTTTTTGCATCCATGATCTCAACAAAATATACTTATGTCATGTCTCCTAATCAAGCATGTGATTCCAATGTAAATCCTTTTGAATTTACTATCTAACACATCAAAAGATCAATCATAAAATTTGTAATAGGATGATCCAAAAAATATAGGGCATCTCACATCTCATCAAAATGTTCCTATTTAATTACTTATCACAATTCAAAATGTTGGCACATGGCACATCAAGTGCCAACTCAAAGTAGGATGTATAGCTTTTTTATTTAAAACTTTAAAATATGAAAATTAAATAATTAAATTATAACACTAGTAAGAACTTACAAATATTGAGATAATTTAATTCTTAATAAATTTACCTAACAAATAATTTTTTATGATGATCATCTATACATAAATTATTTTTAAAAATATTATCAAAAATGAAATTTATATTTTTCTATAATTCTATATAATATCATTATTGTATCCAAAATTTATTTTTCATTAATTTTTTATTTTTTTTTCATATTTTCAACTGTATTTTATTGTAAACAAATGAAAATTAACAATACAACCATCAAATGCATCCCTCACAAAAATATTGGGTTTCAAAAGATAAATCTCAAAATAAAACTATACATAATTAATTTACAAATTTTAGTTTCTAATATAAATGTGTAAACAAAATCTAATGTTTATATTTTAAAGGCCCTATTTTGTTAGACCTTAACTAATCATTTTTCACATAGAACAATATATTCCACTATCGAGCTACATTTTCTAATTTAAATGAAATAAATTAAATTATACATTTATAGTTTCAATGGAGCAGATAGACATACAGTGAATTAATCTATTTTAAGTAATTTGTAATTGAATAAACCATTAGTTTTGTTTACATGTTATGGCTATAGTATTTATGATATACATTAGACATAATAGAAATAAGCTAAATCTTTTTTTTATCCTTAATTAATTTAATCCCTTTTACTCATCCTAAGGGCATTCCAGAAGGGCGTGGCTATTGAATCTATAGAAATATTTTCCAGTATAAAGCAACGCTTATAGTGTAAACATCCTTTAACGAGCAACTAGATATTATTGTTCAAAATTCTGCACTCTTGACTTGGGTATGTGTAGGATCATCATGGAAAAAACAGGCCCTTAAGTGGCAAAAAATTCAAAAAAAACAGAGTTAGGCAACTTGATGTAAAAGTTTGAATAAGTTGTCTATATTTTTTTGAAAATATGTAAGAATAGAATCTGTAGAAAATTGAATGTAGTTTCTAAAATACTAGGTTTTTTTAAAAAGAAAAAAATCTATTTGGTAAAAAATTGAAATTTCAATGTAGTGGTCCTTAAATTTCAGGGAAAAAATAAGTAGGTGTATGTCCACCACCCTTACCACAATAAAATGATAATATTTTTATAAGATTTTAGATATAAGTGGAGGACTCCATGCCCCAATGTGATGCATATTTTTTTGTAATTTTTTTCCAAGTAAATAATTAATTATGAATTTTTTATTACAACTTAAAAAAAAATGCGTATGTCTGACCACCATAACTTGGTCAAAACTTCATGAAATTCAATTTTTATTTTTTTAATCCTATAGTATGTGAAACATAGAATTCACACATGTTTTTGATTCAAAAAATATGATACCATTTGAAAGCTATAGATTTGTTTCAATCAACCTATCAATCAGACTTTAGTCGTAATTTGAATAGAAAATGAATAATAATTACTTATTGAATTCAAAGTAAAGCATAATTTATATCGCTTGGAAAGCTGAGAATCTCATTTAAAACCCTTTTGTTTCATCAATTTTAGGTAAAAAAATAGTCGTCAGCCACATACCCATCATATTGCAACTTTTTGGCCCATCATGATCCTATACATACACACTTGTGAAAGAGTAGTGCGTCATTTATTATTTAACAAGAAAGAGTTGATAATGGATTTTTTGAAGGAAATTCCTAAACAAATAATTAGAGACATCTTACTGAGAGTACCATACAAATCTCAATCAAAGGTTAAGCAATATTTCAAACCTTTCAAAGAGACGATGGAATGTTTCCAGTTTTATTGAGATAGAATTCACATTGGAAGGTATGAGAAATATATGTGTGTCCTCCAGGCTACTGGGATATCTATATATGACCCTGATGATCAATCATGAGAACTGCTCGCTCCTCTTCCCATCAGATTTGAAGTCGTAAAGATTAGTCGGATTCTATGCGTTAATCATAAGATTGTTTTGCTCAACTTGAAACATAATTACAATACTACAAAGATTATGATTTATGATTTACTATCTCGTTCATGGAAGCAAGGTGTTGAAATGCCAACGGCCAGAGCTGTACACCCATTTTCATGTTATGCTTCACCTAAAGGATTAATTTAAGTTGCAGGAGGAATTGATAGATATAATTTTGATAATGAACTCTATGAAGTAGCAGTTTACAATTTCGATGAAGACAAGTGGGAGGTTCTTCCTAAGATGAAGCAAGAAGTTGATGTTGCACTCATCGTTGCACAAAAACATTGACCTGTCAATTCCTAATGCAAGCTTCGGTTAAGAATCATGGGAGGTGGTTAGACCATTTCACAAACCCAAGCATTAGTGCTACAAGGAAGACCAAGGGTCACACCTTGCAAAAATACCCCCCCAACAAAAGCACTGGGTTTGAACCTCTGACCAGCTCTAATATCAATTGTTGGACTTGTCGTTGCACCAAAAGATTGACCTATCAATGCCCAATACAAGATTTGGTTAAGAACCATAGGACGTGGTTAGACCATGTCACAAACCCAAGCGTTAGTGTTGTAAGGAAGACCAAGGTCACACCTTCCAATAGTTGAAGCGTGTAAGGGTGTTTTTATAGAAGGAATGTTTTATGTCATTGGTATGTTGAGAAAGAATAATATAACTCAAAGATATGATCCCAAGACAGGAGAATGGACAACAATACTAAATATGTATTTGAATGGTTTATACTACATCGATGTTCGATATGCATTTTGACAACTAATTGTGTATGGATGGCATCCCTCAATAATAGAGCAATATGATTGGGACCGAAATGTGTGGAGAGAAATTGATGCCTTTCCTAAACAACATTTATTTGCTTGTGCCACAGTGTGGGGTGATGGAATTTTCTTTTGTGAATATAAAAATCCTTCTCTACTCTCAGAGTATCCAATTTTTTATATGTATAAACCTGGAGCAGCTTTGTCTGAGAGGTGGAATTTTGTTAACACACTAGGAAATATTCCAGGAATGGATATCATGTCGGTTACCACAATAGAAATTTAGAATATCTGTAGCTGCTTCATTACTATATGATTTAAAATAGACTTTAGATATGTATTCCTTCTAATGCTAAAATTAGTGTTCTATTATGTCATTTTAAACATATGCATCTTTAAAAACTCTTAAAATTATTTTATTTTATTTATATTGGTTATTTTATTTTTATTTAAAAAATAATTTTATTTTTATATATAAATTTATATATATATAGAGTCATTCAATATTAGAAGAAATTTACAAAATAGAATACATTAGTTTAGTTATTTTTAGTATGTTTATAACAATTCTTGGATGAATGCTAGTCAATGGAGTTAATTATTTATTCTAAGAGGCGATTCTAATAGAGATAAACTAAGCAACATGTTTAAAAAAAATGAGATGTATTAGAAGTATGAAGAAGGCTATAAAATAGCCAATGGCATGAAAAGGCATTCAATATTGACAAAACACTTTTTGTATTTATATTCAATCACGTTAATGGTGTAAATAACCATGATTTGGTGTGGAAGGAATGATTAATACATGAAACTATGATTTAATATTTTTGAGGGCACCAAATATTCTATTTGATTCATGTATCTACCCTTAAACCTATTTACTGAGGATCTAGTTTAGTTCCACGTTGGTGTGAGTCCATTGAAGTTGGATGTTAAGTCATTGCAAGTGCTCTTATAGAATGAAAAAGTTCTTGCTTTTGTACTATTTATTCATGTTTTTGTTATTCTACTTGGATGAATCCTTTTAAGTTATCCCTCAACCCTTGGTGCTTTTCAATTTTTTATTATAGAGGGTTACAACTCAAGTAGTATATCTAGGGAAGTCTTGAATTGGTGAATAGTAAGTAGAAGAGTGTAGGTACTCTATATCATATAGTCTTTATTGGTAGAGGGAAAATATGAATGGTTTGTCAGGAATATCCAAGTGTATATAAATGTATCCATATCCAAGATGAAAACGTAGATTACTACCATATTATAAAAGGTGGTGGAGACAACCTAGATGCCACAAAATATACGAGTAGCAGAAATTTTAGAAAAAATTATTGTAAACAACTTTGAAGTAGAGGTTTTAAGTCATAAAGGGAACTCAAGAAAGAAATATGTATGTATGTATGTATAAATTGATGAATTGTAGATAATTTAGCATTGTTTAGAACCATAATTTTCAAAATAATTGAAAATTTTAGTTTCTATTACATTTTTAATTAAAAATAATACTTTAGATGTTATTTATATCTAGTATATTGTATAACTTATCTCAAGAATGTATAATGCATGATATTATTATTAGATAATTCACACTTTGTTTTAATATAATAGTCTTCAATGCATTCTACTACATAATAAAGAAGTCCATAAGAAAGTTTGTGTTGATATAATTAGTTGGTGGTTGTGTTAAATTACTAATTGGTTTAACATAGATTTATTTCTATTTATTGTAGAAAATTGTGCTCCCCATTATGTTGAAACTAACCAAATTTGAAAATTGGAAAAAAAAATATGAGATGTGGATGATGTATTTTTAGATATTGGCATATTCTATTCTATATATTTCTCTTCCTCCCTATTATCCATGATGGATTTCTATTGTTTAATGGGAAAAGTAGGGTTTAAGACCCTGAATGAACAAGATGATAAACCACTAGATCATTTCCTTATTAAACACTCAATTATGAGACTCAAAAGATTGAAATAACAATAAAAAATGATACCTAACTATTATAAGATGTAAGAGGGAAGTTTTTAGAGCATAAAAAGTTATGTACCTTGTCAAAAACCTTTTTTAAGGCTACATAGGACTCTGTCACCTTCAATGGCGAATGGGTCCTTGGTAGGGTTTCTGTAATTGAGATCATGGTCCTATTGCTTGATGTTTATCCTCTCAAATTCCAGGTTATCAGCTTCTAGAAGTCTATAGGTAATTTTCTAGCTTCAAATATTTGATTTTGCACTTTGGATGAAAACTTTTGTGACTTTGACAACTTTGACAATCTTTCTCCAAACTTGCTCCATGTGATCTTCAACCAATAAAACTACAATCACACATTCAAGGGAAGAAAAACTTGTTTCTATTAGTCAATAGGTGTTTTCCTCAATCAAAACCATTGTAGGTAATTAAACCAAATGATGAAA